>DWFT01000578.1:0-11386 GCA_018246795.1 Microceris patrobas patrobas
AAACTTCTGGAGAAGCGCACAGTGGTGGAGCGCCAACTGTTTAAATAATGAGGGTGGAGGTTTTGTCGCGTTGGGCGTTGGCGAAAATCTGTGGGCGGTATTAGTCCGAACAACTCTTCAGAGCACTCCTCGTGGTATTGAATTTTTCTAACTCGAAATTCTCAATCGTAGTACGCCATCTGGATTAGTACCCGGTGTATGGCAATAAGCTCAACTCCTATTCCATGAAATACATACATACAACATACGAGTAAACAATGGGAGTACTACACTCCCCTACCCGTCCCTTTGGGGAACCACAAGCGTGATGGTATTTTAAAATATAACTTTATTAACCATCATTATGACGAAGCAAAATGAATCAAGCAGATAAGTAAATAATGTTCACATGATAATAGGATCGAGTTTCTCCATAAAACTCTCAGTTACGCCATCATTAACAACACGATTAAATGTGGAAGATAGTGATGCGTTATCATCGATAAGCTATCGATAATGTAACCGGACACTTAAGATGAGATTGTCATTATCATGTTACAGACGATTCTGTTAGTATTGTAGAAATACGATTGTTGTGTCAGAAATTGACATTGCAACATAATAAAATGATTTTAGAATTTATACATACATATTCTCACGTTTATTTATTTCAGGGTTAGGCAAAGACTATTTTCACCTGTTACGACCCTGGCAAAGTTCCTTTGTCTCATTTAAATTCTTTTGAGTCGTCATATAACATCTCTTGTCTGTTTAAGGCATTTTTTACTCCAGCCGGCGCCTTTCCGGGACGTCTCTGATTTGATCGAAACATATGTACTCGTATATGTAAATTCGTCATAATTGTAACTTGTAGCGATCTGATCAGTTCAATTAGGTATGTTTTAAATATATGACATTTGTTACATTATAGGTTCATATATATAATAATTTCCAGAACCATCATCATTATCATACATCCTTTTATTCTTCCACTGTTGGATACGGGTTTTCTCTCAAAAAAAGAAATAAAGTCTTACCACGCCGGTTTATCATGGGTTGGCAGAATTCATGCACCTTAGAGAACATTTTGAAATACTCTGAAGTGCACAAGTCTTCTCATGATGTTTTTCTTTATTTAAACTGTTAAATGGAAAACAATTCAGTGGACTATATCTTTATTGTTTTTTTTATCTTTTCTTTTACAACAAATCTTCTTAGAATGCAAATGTTTTGTCTACCTTCATTTGTGACTAACTAAAGCTGAAAAGAAAAAGATCGTAATGGAACATAAAAGAACATTAAAAGGGATATGTCCTCTGAGTTTCTCGTCACATCTTCTAAGTTGAGATTGTTTTTAGACTCTGTAGAAGATTGAGAAAAATGTACAACTAATATTTGTTAAAAACAATTCCAAACGAAACCAAAACTGTTTACTCGACATTAGACGCTTTCCTTACAACTTTGCTTACTCAAATTGAGATAATTGATGAAATCAGGTTGAAAGTATCAAGTTTTTAGGAGATGAGCAATGAGCTAACCTTACTAGACTATATATAATCTTACAGGATTATCTAAAATCCTGGACTAGTTTATAAATTACTTTTATGGTTCCACCGATGGACACCTTTATTCATTCCTTTATTATCAATTATCGGAGTCTGGATCCGTGTCCAATGTATGGCAATAGGATCACCACCTTTTCCATGGGACTTAAACGTAACTGGAGAAATGTGACTGTGTAAAACTGGAGACAGTGTTAGACTTGCCTTTGACTACAATATCGCCTCATAGTAAGCGAGATGTGCCTAGAATAAAGCATACATAGAAACTATCTATTCACTCTCGTCTTGAATAGTTCCAGGTTATACGAATCGGGAGAAATAGACGCCGGTGGGAATACAAAATAGAGCGCCAGAAAAGTGTCCCGTGATATAGGGATACTTAAGTTACACATGTAGGAGTATGTATGTATATCTCGTACTGTACTGATGCACAATGTCGTCGCGAACCGCGTACATTACTTCACAGAAATAACACAGCGCATTATACATAATAAAACCGTGGCAACGTTGTACATTAGCGAATGTTTACAAACACACATACACACACGCACACACGCACGCACACACAGCACACACAGCAGCACACACGCATCCGCACACATACACACACACATGCGTGCACACTAATGCGGTATTTTTAAATACATCGCCGAGTATTTTAATGTCGCGGTAAATTCTTTAAGTGTCACAATAAATTAACTTGCAAATGAGCCCGCCGCAGGCAGTAGGGCTGGCAGGGTTAATGTAAAAATAAATGCGGGAAGCTTAAAATATACTGTCATGAACGGGATCTGTTTACAGTGAGTGGCTAGGTCGCTTGGGATACGTGTTACACTATAAGTCACACGTTACGTTACATGTTAGCACGCCTGGTCCTTTACGGGGTATGCAGGAAGTACCGAAGACCAATTATCTTCTGCCTTGCAAATCTGGCGAACTTATTTTACGTTCATCACTATATTCATACAGACCGGCAGTCTTATGACTTTTGACATTCATCCAACACATTATTAAATAAATTCAAAATCATTGAAATATTCTATTTTGTATATATTATATTTTATGTGGTAGAGAGTTTTGTGTTTAAAATTAAAAGAATACTGGTCCAAGTCTCAGGAGTTAGTTGTCGATGGCAGTGTAAATAGGAATCAGGTGGTCTGACTGGTTACAAAAGATACAATTAAAAAATATCATTTAATCCCACCACCCTTTAAATATTACAATAATTATATTAAAATACATCACAAAAGTAATGTCAGATATAAACGAAAATAAAATTTAGTGAAACATACTTTATAACTTTTTAATACAGAACTCCACAGTATCAATGGATTTTGAAAAATCTAATTATCGTAGTTGAGGGCTCTAAGGTTTGAATCCCTGACACAACCTTTATTATTTCTACAAAGTTATACACGTTTTCAATATTTCGACATGTTCTCTTTTGTTGCTATGGAAACTGTAAAACTTACTTAGCTGACAATTCGTAATGCTCTCTAAATCGTATGATATCTGCCAACCCATACTCGTTCAGCGCGGAAAACAATGACCGTAACACTTCTCAATGGAAGCGGAAATCCGTTTTTTATCACCTAAGTCGTACCTGTTAAACACTTTTTTAAATTACAATCTAGCATACGAGATTAATGAGTAATTTAATTGTAACTTCAATTGCTAAGGAGGATATAAATAGCTAAAGAATAAGTCCAATCATCATCATCACCACCATCATCATCATCAGCCTATCTCA
This sequence comes from Microceris patrobas patrobas, assembly GCA_018246795.1. NCBI lineage: Eukaryota > Metazoa > Arthropoda > Insecta > Lepidoptera > Hesperiidae > Microceris > Microceris patrobas. The sequence goes on from DWFT01000578.1 coordinate 3,292, forward strand.
GTCCACTGCTGGACATACGCCTCCCCCAATGAGCGCCATCGCGCCCTGTCCTGCCCTGAATAAGTCCAATATTATACATATTATTCTTAGTCTTTATTATGAGGAAGACGTTTTGTTCTTGTGTTTTTTGAAATTTGGTAGATGATGAAAAAAATGTTAGCAGCCAGCAATGCTTGTTAACCCTAACCCCGTAAAATTTACGACCGACACAAAACAAAGCTCGGTATATCAGATGAAAGAATGGTCTTGTGTTAGAATATACGTAACAAGCATTAAATCATATTGCCTCGTATCGTATTATCCTAATGGATTTAATTTATTTGTCGTTTTTAACACTGAACGGTGGTGTTTGCGTGTGTAGTACTAGTTGTCTAAAGCAGTACTAATTGTCTAAAGCATTAATACTCTATAGAAAACGCGTTGGGACGCTGATTTTTCTTTTTAATTAAAAATATGACTGTATTGTGTGCATGTGTGATATACAATTGATATTTTATTTCGAATTGTTTTCGGTATTTTGCGGGCTCGAATGAGCTAGGAGACATAGACGGAGTTGATATTTGGAAGAGATGATTGTGTAGAAGTTATTATAACGTTGGTTTTAGATTCAAATAACAAATATGTAACCTGCTATATTTATTAAAAATTCACTAAAATTATAAGAAAATATTATTTTACACATTTTCCAAGTCTATTTACTTGTACACAGAAAAATATATATATTTTATGTATATTTCAAATATACCTAAACCACACATCATTTCCTTGACAACAAATCTTGTACTCATTTTAGCTCCATCCGTTCTCAAAGGGGTTCCCCGCAAATAGGAAAAATATCTCTATATATTTCAATTCGCAAATATTTTTGCGGAGGCGGATATAGAATCATACATATTCTGATATCTTGTTAAAATTCAAAATTCGAAAATACACATGACGGACGCCGGTATATTTTTAAACGCCAGTATATCGATTTTCGTGTTAAATAAAAACGATTAAATTAAATTATTTTTCCTCAGAAGCATATAACAATTAATAAAAAAATATTATGTATCAAACTTTGTGAAAGGTAAAGCATTAATAAAATAATAATAAAACTCGTTTGCGGAAATCTATTTTTAAAATAACGTCGCCTTCGCCATGTTGTATTTGATGTATGAGAGATTTATTTCAAAGTCAAACATTTGCTTCTCATACTAGTTAAATATAAAAATATTATATTCCATAGTTCACATAATTTATTCACATATCGAATAATGGGTTGTTTGTTGGGTATCCTTCACCAAACCAATTCAATACGAAATTATATTGGGCCTTTATTTGCTCATAAAGGGTTTCATTTGCAAATATATAGGATAACCCCGTCTATTTATATCTTTCATATTGCTGATGTTTTCGAGGAAATCAAACAAATCATTGTTATATGTATTACGAATATAATATCTATTGTGTAAATCTTTAATATAATATATTGAATACTGTCAACCGATTACATAGATTAGAGGTTTACAGTCAAAAAATTTTAACACATCTTGGACAGTTTGATAAAAGTTATTTATTGTTAATAATAATAACAAACTAGATTTTTGACGTGCACTGTGATATGAACGCACACTGACTTGACCTATAGTTTGTGTTCTAAATTATCTGAAAACGCGTCAGAGTTACTGTACTTTATGGATAATACATAAGTATCAGTTGATATCAACGCCATCTATGAATGCAATATGAAACTATCATTCATTTAAAGTTTAAACATTTGAATGAAACCATTCAAATGTTTAAACTTTAACCATTGTTTTTCAACCATTGTCAGCGGTGGTGTGTTTCCACACTAATAGACTAGGGACATTGTATTGTATTTGTACTGTGATACGAGTACATAAATAGTTATCTAAAATGGGATTTCATTAAGAATCACTTGTAACCTTATTCTATGTTTTCGGCTGAATCATCTTCAAAAAGTAGATTTCAAGGTCCATTATTAATAACAAGGTCGATTTATCGAGAAGAAATACATGCAAGTCGTTATACATGTATGTAATAACCTATCAGGCAACGATCTAAATAGTCCAGCCTTTAAAACAAAGTATGCACTGCTAATTACAATCAGCATTTTTTTCATATAAATTATTTTCATAGTATCTCGTCAGCACTACAAGTATACTATTGTACAAACTCACCCATAAATATTACTACAACAAAAAAAAAAGTTGTACATAATAAAAAAACGCGAAAAGCTTGATAAATTAGCGCACGTCCATTTTTTATTTTATTCCAGCAATAGACGTCTTAAGTCCATTTTATTTATTGGCAACATCAAAGGCACATCTACTCGGCATTTCTTGCGACGCAAGTATGTATTTGTGATCATCAGTAGCGAATTTTGTTTACGTACGCTGACCCTTGGGCGCACAGTCAAAACATTTGTTTAAATTTACCCACAAATTGATATATATAAACAATGATCACAACACGAACGGGCTGTTAGTTTGAATATGAATTCGTATGAGCGGGCGTAGCTGAGAAAACTGCGCCACTAGATACATAAAGTAAACAACTAGCCACATTAAATAAATGTCATAACGTAATGTATCTTACTGTTGTTAGCGTGAGACAAGTTATTTGAGGTTTTTAACAAATTAAACGATGTTTTAAAAGCAAGATGCTAATTAAAGAAAAAGAAAGAAAATAAAATGTAACAAAGTAACACTTTCTCTAAGTTTCCCTCCAAAATGTCTGACAATTAGTGGAATTCGCATTCCAATACAATTGAACTTTAAGACGACTTTTACAACTGGTTTTTTGTGAGTGTCCTAAAACAAATACATTTACAGAATGTAGACGTATTTAGTTTTGATCAGGACTTTTTCTTTAGCACTTCTTATTTCTATCTATGTATCTAATAAATATTGATCAGTGACTCGGTTACTAGGGCACATAAATATAATAGACTTGAAGGTCTGACCCTTGCAACTCTGCCGAAGCCCGTGCACTCTAACATTACCCAGTCCTACAAAAGGTATGCGAAGTATGCCAATTAGACACTTTAGCTGACTACGGCCTTAACCCTTCTCAATTTAAAAGAGACCCGTGTCCAACAGAAGAGTTATTAAAATAACAACAGGACACAAATCAGTTTTAACATGTAGGTAAGCACTTTAATTCGTTATGTAGGTATATATTGATTTACGGGTAGGCAGAAATATGAGGTCGGTCGCATTCACATCAACTGCATATAATGACCGTACAGCTATTTCCAGATGCAGCGGCCATTGATCCGCTTAGTGCCCACGTAACACAGAACAATTAACTCAAATAATGACTTAAACTACACTATCCCTTCACGCTATCCGTACGGGTTAGGCAGAGACATTAAATGCCAAATATCTCTTTTGCAGACGTGCCGTACTTCTTCCACATTCATCACTCTCCTCATACACACGCCGGTTCCGAAAACTTCTGATTCCTCCAACATCATGTTATAACTTAAAAATATACGAGTACAAAACGTTTTGTTTAGCCAAGAATTAGTTGACAGGCTTGATTGGCAGATCGTGCCGTTAGGCGCTAAGTCTGCCCTTGTAGGTACTTAGATCTGGGCTACCACCTGAAAGCAGAGGGGCCGACATCTTTATAAAACACCAAACTCAACAAGCTTATTCGTAGTATTCCAGAAATTACTTAATTTATATTGCAGTAATTAACTATTTAAACTGTCACTTGTAGAATTACGAATCAGCCTGTCACACGTTCTCTATAAATATGGCGGCGCCGTCGGATATATAAATAAACAAAATAGTAATTACTTAAAAATTAGTACTATACAATCACCTAAAATCAGTCACGGAATCCTGGGAATTAAGCGAAAATGCCTCAAATCCCAGCGCATCTGCCTACTGCAACCTTCAAACCGTGATACAAGCATCAAGAATTCCTGCCGGACACAGGTCAGATACTATGGCTAGCTCAGTCAAACTATAACTAACAGATTATACTAACTGGACTAATCATACTAAGAATCCTTATTCTTAAGGAATTGTCACCAGTTTAAAACTAATTATTTTATTAAAATGAATTAAAAAGACCGTATCTTCACGCAAGTAATTCCCGAAGGAAGACAGAGGACCCGACAGAGGAGTGTAGCACACTCCCACATCTCACCAGTTACATTTAATGCCCACAATAGAATAGGTGGTGAGTTTATTGTCATACACTGGGCCACAGATCCATACTCCGAGTCAGTACTAGAAATTTGTATTATGTACTTAACTATGCAAGGTTTAACTTTCTGTAATCCTGTTCCATGTAAACTTTAGCTGTATCAAGTCTCACACTCCCCTGTGCGCACGATATTCAATTCATTCATTAATCAAATACATTTTAAATAATATCTCTTTACGTATTAATATTGTATTTATTTAGAAACCTTTCTATTTCAATATCTTTATAGCAAAAGTTCTGGCTAATTTAGAGTCTATAGACCGTGAATGTGTACGTCCTTTGATACTTTTTATTTTGCTATTCATCTTATCATTTCATGGCCGAGCTTTAACCCGGAACATGTCATTTCAGACGGATAGTAAAAGAATTCAGCCAAGTAGATTGTAAACACATATGCTTTTCGCAAAAACATATCTCAGAGCGATTGCTTTCAAAGACATATCTTCTAATAGCTGTGTCAACAAACATTTGAAGTATTTGTATCTGCAATACGTAGTCATGTTGATTTTATTCTTTGAAGTCCAGTACTCAATCTGGTCCGACAGACTAAATACATCGTAGGTAGTATCCAAGTTATTTACAGACCCATAAAAAGAATAAAAGTATGAATATACATTCATAGCTCATTCTGTGTTGCCATACAAATGTCACTCTTTCCCACAAATATGTACGCTTCATTTTTTCCAAAAATAATCATATGGATTGAACTTTTGGGTTCTTGATTCTAGTCTCAAGTTAATGATGCATATAGAAATATTCTAATTTGACAATAACGTAACTGCCAATAACGTAAGATCTGAAACCCGCATTCACACATTCATCTGCTATGGAAAATTTTGCTCCCAAAACAACCACTACTAAAACAATGAATTAAACAGCGCTTTATGTATTTAAAATCTCCCCAAATTTGGGGAGAAGCGTTCTAATCTGACATGAGTAAACTCAGCTTTACTCAGCACCGAGGATCCCTGCACGAACGAAATGTATAAATAAATTTAAAATTAGAACGTTTGTTTCGTCATAAATAACACCATTCAGATTTGGAACAGCACACGTTGAGTTATTACAGTACGCACGCGATATAACAGGTGCTCTCATTTTTACCCAACTACGCCGCGCCGAAACGAATAATGAATACGATATCGTATGTACATATTTATCAACCATTCAATTTTATCCATGGTTATTACCATTTTTTTTCAGCCTCTTAAATTGGTTCAGCCGTATTCTATTCATACATTGTAAAGGTATTATAATATTATATACTCGGTGTTAATATAGAAACGTCATTAATTATTTTGGTGCTTTGTATTAATCTTTTTTATCGGTTTTTCTTTTCTCTGCCTCCCAAAAAATATTACTTATTAAAAAAAAATACTTTTCTGACCTCGCAACTCAACGATTCACCTAATTATAAACTTGGATCAACCGATATCTGTATAAATCAAATTCCTATTAAGAACTTATTCTTCCCAATTGATCTCCAATAACTAATCCGAATAGCGCGAAGAATTTCTCGGTGAACCGAGAGTTGTAATGTTCACCATTTCATTAAAATTCTGGGTCAAATTTTCACGTTAAAATGCGAATTTACCGACTGAGAAAGTTTTGGTAGTCGGACGGCGCGACCAAATAAGTAAACCCTAAAAGCCCAGATCTATTGAGCATTGAATATTTTAAAAACCAGTGAACATAGGTTTAACTTAGATCTGATTACTTGCAAATAAAATACGACAAAAAAACTATACCTGGATAAAAACAAAAATAAAAATAGTACTGTCTTCACTCGCGTATATTGTTTGGGTATAGTAGATCTACTTCCGGTGTAATTTGGGTTTATGAGTCCCGTTGTTTGCAACAGTGTCGCAGCTGAGGTCTCCACTATATACTTATTATTATTGTTATATCATCACGCCTAGCTCCTTACGGTATTAGCAGAGCTAGTGCCGTATATCTTTATCCTTACCGACCTGACGCGCTTCTTCTACACTATCACTCTCTTTATACGTACATGCACGACAGTTTCGAAGACGTTTAAATTTGTATATATACACTTGATCATTATAAAAACATACTTTTATGCTAAGTAAGTTTCCTTATTTAAAAAGGTCATGTTTTGAATAAATAAGTTTCTTTAATTTAGAGCTTGTAACCATTGAGGTAATTTTAAATTTCAATCAACAGATATTTTCCATTATTTTTAAATGTGTATAAATATTTGTGTTCATTCTTTCTTTATTTTGTTATTTCAGTTCTTTAACAAAATAACTGTATTCTTTAATGCATAGTAATTGCTTAGTCTCATAATATCAGACGGCCTTGTGGAAGCTGCCTATGTTGCAATGTCGGCCATTTTGTCGAACTTTTTACCTATATATAATAGAAAATTATGAAAATATCTTCTAACGTTAACAAAGACTATCAAAACACCTTTTTGAGTGTGACAACTGAGAGGTGAATGTTCGAGAATGATTTTTTTCATCAAGCTACAGGTGTTCAAGTGATTATGCTAAAATATCGCACGTCTATACAAAAGTGAAACATCTTTTGGAACAGCTGCTCTGAAGGTGGCGTGGAAAAGATGTAACTTGTATTTTTAATTAAAATACACTCAATATATGAAACACTTTGTATCGTTAGATAAATATTCATGTATAAATTGCTCCAACATTAATTCCGCTAACATTCTTGAGAATAAAAATTGGATGATGGAATATACAAAGAACAGTTAAATTTATTATATGTAAGTTAATTTTTTTTTCCAGCAGCGTCGGCGGTGCGAAAGGCCGTGTCCTGCGATCTCCAACCCGCATGCCCAACGTGGAGATTACGGGCATAAACCCCTTTTTGGGGGAGGCCTATGTCCAGCAGTGGACTAATATAGGCTGATGATGATGATGATTTAGTTAATTTTCATACATTTTTAATCGGGAGATATCAACATTATTGAATGATAAACATGCCGTTTCTTTGCTCATTCCTTCTGCTATGGAAATTCTAAAATAACTTCAGCAAATTGAATATACTAAAACTTTAGCTTTAAATTTCACCCTTTAAATGATATCACTTTTAATTACATCTGCCAGAAAGGGACATTATTAACAAGTACGTAGCAAATGACAATTTGGTGATTCTATACTTTTACTCGCTGTTATATAGGTATATTTATATATAAATTGTATATTATTCAAAAGAGTTACTTTGAATTTTGATTGCAAAGAATCCTGCCCTAACAAGGCTGGGACCCTATTAAAAGTTACACAAAGGCTTTGAATGTCATTGATAGTTCTAAAAAAGTATTTTCCAATCTGGTTATGTGTAACGCTGTCAAAATGTATTATGTAACGTGTGCAAAAATGGTAACAGTACGATGAAAATTCTTTCATAATAGTACTCTCTGTCCCTCATCTCCTCTCAGATTGAGAGATTTAGGGCTATAGAATCAAAATAGGGTAAGTAATATTGATTTAGAAAAAAGAAGAGAGAGAGTAATGTAACAGTAGCACCTTTAGGTATATAAAGATTCCCTGTTATTCACTTGATGCTCTATGCCTACCCCACAAGGGTCTTAACGTGATGGTATAGTAATTCAATAAATCTCTGTTTAGTTATGATCTTAGCGACTTTTACCAATGAACCTTTGTGATCGAGGTATGAATAGGATACCAAGTAACATACGTTTTTTCTTATCCATTGTACCTTTAGATGCTACAATTGTAAACGTGGGGTAGCATCCCTTACATAACAATTTAATGGCACCCCAAAAATAAGAAATTAAATTTACAAAGCAGTGTTCATTGAAATCACTATAACGAAATTCGTTATTTTTTTAGGTTTGAAGGTCTAGGCAGAGGACGCTCTCACAGTTGAC
>DWFT01000579.1:0-11383 GCA_018246795.1 Microceris patrobas patrobas
GGCCTTAACCCTTTCAATATGATACGAGACCCATATTCTAACAGTGGAATTATAATGGGTCGATTATTATTATTATTTATACAAAATATGGATTGAAACAGATTAAAATATACCATAATTGACTTTTTTTCTCAGCCTTTTTATCGTTACACTGCTGGACCCAAGTATGGTCTCAGAACGGTAGGCTTAAGGCCATAGTCCGCCACGCTTGTCAAGTGCAAGATTAATAATAAATAGTAATATTTTATTATGGAACCTGAAATATTAAAATAATCGGGTCTCAAATTTTGTTATATACAAATGAGTAAACGCCTCCAATCTCCATATCATTATTTAGATATAATACATTATTAGATAATATACATTATTAGATAATATACATTAAAATTTATGCCGATAACTTGTAACTATCACCAAATGAATGGTATCCAAGTTAAACCGTATGACCGAAGTAACAAGAGATTGCTACTTCGGTTATACGGTTATATTCGGTTATATTGAGTTTCACACCAGATGAGACATCTGGTGTGAAACTCAATTCAGCAAACGTCAATTTGGTGATAATAAAATTATTTGTAAATGTGTTCAACATACGTTATCTCAGAATTTTAATTGCGAACGCATTTAACAAGCGAAATCTCGTTCCCTCCTTGAATTTTAAACATCATCCACTCCGGCCTGTTCAGGATTATTTGAGTAGTAGATACGTTTTATGGAAGTCAGATTCCCTTATGCACTATGTATAGGTTTATACGAAACATATTAAATGTCAACGCTTGACATTAACAGAATCTAACACAAAGTAAATATTATTGTTATTATTATTACACTAATTTAATAATAAAAGATTATTGCTCCATTTTATGTAAAATTTTACTTCACATAGTTTTGTGGTCGTCGCAACTGAAACGATCTATGATCCAATATGTCTACAGAACAGCCACATCAAACCAGATATTAAAATCGCGTTCAAATAATAAAATACAACTAGGATACAAGTAAATATTTATAGTAGACAAGATCAGAACTGGGTTCATTAAAAACGTCATCAAATAGAATGTAAAGAGGCGCTTCATTTCGCGATAACTGATCGTACGTGAGCAAATTTCTCCAACCGACAAAGTGGACCATTCACCTCATTATAATAAATCCTAAAGATCAAAAACAACAAATCATTGTGCGCATTATCTCGATCCATTCAGACCGAGAAGGAAACTCTGAAAACAATGTTCATTAAACGAATACCAAAGTAAGTCGGTCCAATAATTGCTTGCCTCCATTTAGACGTTGCATGAACCATTGAATAGGACAATTTGTCGGTGCACCCTTTAGCCGCTTTAGAAGTAGACATTTCCAAGGGTCCGCGCGGAGAGCTCTGATACCTCGTTAGTTATCTTGCGTTGCCACTAAATAATTGTAGCAGAATTGTAGAAACTCCGAATCAAGAGCAAAGTAAGCTTTACGACAAGATCAATAAAATATAATTTAGCTTGAAATATAATACAAGTACTATCTGTATGGGTAATAAGAATTCTGACTTAGTAGTTGGAAATAGGATCGAATATGAAACGGGAGGCTTGCTTTTTTATAAAGCCTATGTTTTGAGTGAATTTGAATCTAAAACAGATGACGTTAAGGTCGTTAATGAGATATTTGATGCTATAGAAGTTATTTTTGAGATATGCCGTATGGTACGGAAGCGGGAGCAATTTAACTGTCCACAGTCTTTATTTACTGGTATTGAATGATATATTCACGGACAAATGTGATGGTACAAACGATTCAGTTGTGTCGGAGATATTTCTTAGTTATTTTCACTCTGACTTGACAAGAGCCCATACTGCCGAGTTGAGTTACTTCTGTGGATTCTTTATTTTAGTGAATTTACGAGACAGGACAAGAAAGTGGTGTGTTAAAACGTTTCTAAAGAGCTGCACTGACTCACGGAAAAAAAATGTACAATAACTTTGATGGACCGTTTAATGGGCTCTTATTGAATGCTAGCTGGACTTCATGTTCTATAATCGGTGTTATCATTTTTTGTTCTAGATTAATAAAATTAAATTTAATATTATTTGTGTTATTTGAATCTATACCAGTATCATGACCTTCAGAAAAAATATGTTTGTAAGTCCGCCTCAAACGATGGTGGAATCACAAAAATAATAGAGATTATTCATGTTTCACTTAAGCCACACGTAATTAAAGACGCCATGTCATGGGTATATTACCAGCATAGGATAATGTTATTGTACTTAAGGTTGATAGTAACGAAAATATTTCCGATAAAAAATATTTTAGCAACATTCATGATCAAAGGCATAACAGCCGCAGTCCATTTTTGGGTTGTTCGATATCAAATGTACCTTAAAAGAGTAATAAATTATAATCAATAGATCGGCTATTAATGACACCAATTAAATGATCATAAAAAGTATCGTCCATAACTTTCCATAATACGTTGCGTGTAGGCTGTATTATTTATGAGTGGAAGATGTATTGGCGTTTCAATACAAAAATTATGGCCCTAGGAAAAAGAGCGGTATATCAACGGTATTTTGAGCTCGCGTGTCGGATTATAAGAAAATATCGGTCTATCAATAATCGTAATAAATACTTCGTTAATAATGTCTGTGAGAATTCTGTCAGCACGTCCCGGAATATACTAAAAAATAGCCTTTCATTGAACATTTTTGGGTAATTTTAATACGTTCTGTGTAGTTGTTACATATTTCGCATTTTTTTTTTATTTCAGGGCACGTTTTGACATTATCATTATTTTATTATCTGTATTTTTTTGTATTGTTAACTATTTGAATAATCTTAAAAATACGAATTAGAAATATTCTGATATCCGAATTACAACCATTCCTAAGTACCAGCAAGCTTTCACGTTAAAGAAAATTTTTAGTAGTCTCATATAAATATAGCAATTAACTTGCCGGCACTGTCACTTACGTTTGGTTTAAATGACAATGACAATGAAACTAAAAAAAAACATTATCCACTGATACAACAATGTTTCCGTTTCACTGCCATTACCGCCATAACACCGCCATACTGCTATAAAATTCTATCGTAAACAAGGCTCATTCATTTATCCGTCAAACCAAAAAACCATGACATTGCGTTTGCGCATCGACATCGGCCGCTCGAACCAATAAAACGTTACTTACAAATAGTTTCACATTCCCCGAACCACCCATCCCTTTCTTCTTGATATAGATCAGAGGAGACAGAATATCTTTAGGAAGCATGTAATTGAATTTAGCAGGGCCAAGTGGTCGTTTGTGTACGTGAGATATGAATTAAACGATCAGCGATAGGCTTTGGATCTTGTAATGGTACAGTATATCTTTTTAATTGGAAGAGTTTTTACTGGACGCGTTCTTGATGCAGAAGTATGTGAGAAAAACGCATTCTTCAATGGTATGCCATTCATCTTTGAGAGGTGGTCGATGATGTAAGATGAAAGATTTCAGCGAGACCAATAATGACAAATTATATTACGTATTTCCGCTTTTATTCATAATTTTTAACGAACTAATGAAAGCACATTATATTTGATATCGTCTTATAACAAATCTAATAACGTTATATGGTTTTATTCTGGAAAAGTTATAAACATATTTTGCGTTAACACCAAAAAAGTGGGATAGGTAAAATGATTTTATTGAATGTATCCTTAGATATGCATTATTAGGAAAGTAAAATTAAATTACGATGACATGAATGTACGTACGTATGTAATGTACGATTAATTATCCATACTAGCAATGGCTTCCAGTGTTCAAATGATTTATAAAATAAATCGCTTTTCACTGTACACTTAGATCAACGCGCAAGAAAAGTAATATTGTAGATTAAATTGAAGTGTTGACGTTTCTGTTTCCAAGGTACAAAGTGGTGTGAAATTTTTTCTTCGTCATAAAAATGCAGTAGGGGGCATTTTGTAGTTCGATTTGTAGGCACCGTGCTCCGCATAGATTTTAAACGAGCGTTTGACTTCGAACTGGTTGGCGTGAAGCTTTTTTCCACCAACGGAACAAACCGGATGCGGGAGTTTAAGATCCTTCGGAGCTATAAAGACGGTTTTTGTTTTCGACAATGTCAAATGAGGTAAATAAAGTTTACATGAGAATGTGTATCAATTCTTCATGCGAATTCTCATTGCCTAAGATGTAGATTTTTTACAATGCGATTCTTGGGAATCGTTTAAATTAAAGGAATGCAGCTTAAAAATCAAGAAAAAGAATCTTAAAACTCAATTAAGAAGTCTTTTATAAAATTCTTACATCGATCTCCATTTTTATGGCTAATAACATACAGAACAGAGATATTGCAACCTATTAAGATTTTATTGCAAATTTAAGAAAGACTAATTGCTCACAAGCTCTATGCAAACTTTTTTGGTAGGTTTTGGATTAACCTTCAAGAGTAACATATGGGTCCAATATGATATGATAGGTACCATACGATAAGACGACGATGACCGATACATTGTATTTCTTTTGTAATCCACTTGAACATCGCGTCATATCAACGCTCGTATCCGATGAATCTTACTGATTGAGCACAGGTTAGAAAAATGTTCCTAATAATTGCACATAAAGCTTTTTAAGCCCTCTTAAAGCAATATGTATGGAAAACACCGACTTACCGATGATATTATCTTGATCCAATAGAAACAATAAATCGATGTAATCTACGGGTCAAATTGCTAAATCACAGGCAGCTAGGAGAAGCCATTTGCGTCCAATTAAAGGCGAATAAATTGGCGCCTCCCATGTGGATATCAATAATCCCGGAGCCCGTGAGATCCATTCGTGTATACATCCAGGCGCGGGAATAAAACAAAGATTACTTATAGACACAATGCAAATTTTTCAAAAACTTGTTAGTGCTTGTTCCTGATCATCTCCAACTTCAGTTGTGTCTGTCATTTGATGGCACTTTCGAATATTTTTGAGCTACAGTAACGAACTGCTGATTCGATAACTAAAAAGAAACTTTGCCCCTGACTGCCTCGTTGGTCGAGCGGTTGCAAGCGCGACCGCCGATCGTGAGGTCCTAGATTCAAATCTTGGGTTCTATTAGATTTATCTAATTTAGAATTTCTAGTAGTGACTCGGAGTCTGGATCTGTGCACGGTGTATGGCAATACGCTCACCACCTATTCGATAAGACTTAAACGTAACTGGTGAAACGTGGGGGTGTACTACACTCCTCTGCCTACCCCTTTGGGGATTACAGGTGTGAATGTTACGATATAAGAAACTTAACAGGTGATCTTCCTGGTTTCATTTTCTTCGTGATAGATGTGTCTCATACGCTTTTGTTAGCATAAAACACAAAGAGATAACAACTGTAAGCAAATCCGCTTTATTCTTAATTCGGAATGGAATCTTCTGCGCAGTAAACGTGTATGATAACCAGACAGCACCAAAACTGTGTAAATAGTTACGACACGTTGAGTAGAGACGAAAGGATAAAAAAATAAACAACGGAAATATACCTAGCGAAACTTCTACGCGTGGATCATCTATGTCTCACACCTAGACGTGGATTATAATTTATGGAGGAAGTAATAGCTTCTGTTATTACAGCGGTGTTATGGATTGCAATGCTAGTTGGACCCGCGACATTGCTCGTTGCACGTACACCCTTGTGTTTTTTGTTGCTAATGATCGAAGCAATGTATTACAATACGGTAACAGTGCTTTTATTAAAATATATGGCATGCATTTTTATTTTATTATTATTATGGTTATATTGTTTAAATTTCAAGGCTTGGAAAGGTAGTGTTTTAAAGGTAAAGTAAGTGGATACTGGACAAGTCATAGGGCTTGTTTTTAGAAACAATAGGTACTCTGTTTGTGGATGGTTTTGGGGTAAAGATATATAAACTTCTGTCTACTAGAACGGTTACCGTTCAATACAAAACCTCCGACTTTCTTTCTTCTTGCATTTTTCTTTCGTACACCGCAAAGCAGATCCGTAATGTTGAGAAGAATGAAAATGTACATATCCATAACAAGTGATTTCACGCCTGTAATCACCGAAGAGGTGGGCAGAGGAGTGTAATACACTCGCACGGTTCGCCAGTTACTTTATACGTCCCATCATTGAATTCGTGGTGGGTTTAATGCTATAAATCATAAGTAAATGAATTTATATAGATGTGTAAAAAATTTACAGGTGTGTGATTTTAATATTTCTTAAGTGCATGTACCATAAAAAAACCTGTATGACCTAGATCGCATCTTCGTATTTTTTTATTGAAAAACATCTTGAAAGGAGATTTGTGGTCAACTGTGCAAAATTGTTCCTTTTTATTGAAAAAGGGTTGATGACGATGATAACGAAGATGAAGATTGCTTATTACAATAAATTAAGACAAAGCTACCTCAAATACTTTGACGTTAAATGTCTACCATTTGTTTATTTGTTTACTGTTTTGGATAATTCGTATGATTCGGTATTTAACAGATATTATTTACAGTTGAAATAAATATTTGAATTATTATATCAATTTTCCTTAAATATTCCTGCAATTTATATCAAACTACGCATTCGTTATTATTAAAATAATTTTAATTCCCCAACCTATAATTTACTTTTATGTTACACTCTTCATAATTTATTTAAGTCCTCCACATAATAAGCAGTTCGCAAGTAACTCACGAGATAAATCTTCTAAGCTACGCGTACCTTTAGTGGGAACATAAAGGCGAAACCTGTAAATGCAGATTGAAAATCCAAAAGACCCCTAGATTTGATAAACATATAAATATAATACTCACTGATATTTGACATTTTATTATTTTTCTGTCAATAAGAACAGCATATTTTCTTGGTCTCCGTGTAGAATTTCATCAATATCCATTCAATAATTATGTCAAACTGTAATAGATAAACAGAGTCATTATGACACTTTAAAGACATAGATTTGTTGCAAACACTGTGTCAAATAAAAAATAAATGAGAAAAAGTTATAATTTCAAAAATAAAAACATTACACAAATTTCTCTTATTCTATTTTTTCCCAATTAAAATATATATGCAGATTGTTTGCATGCATATATATGTGTATATATTGTGTAAGAATAATATTGCTAATCGAATAAACACTACATTATCAAGTGCCGTTGATTTATTTTATGAATTAGATCATATTGATTGTGATGAAGTTTTATTTAGACAACGATACAAATATATTAGCTTTACAGGTAGAAAAATACTACGGGTCCATAAGACCCTAGCTCTGGGCAACATTATTAGAACGCTATATCCACAGTCGAGGGTTAAGTTTCCGTGCTAACCGAGCATTACCGTTTGTCAAGTAAACACAAGTGGTGTAGAGAATGGACTCATAGCACTGATATGTGAATGAATTTGTTAGAGAAATTCAACTATTCTGAATATTATTTCGTACCGGTGTGAGTTTCACAAAATATTCATTTAATGTACAAACAAATATTGCATACAATTTATCCGCTAATGTTTCTGTAAGGATTTTTATGTGGTTTCATTTTGAATTCCAATTTAATACATGACGTTTCACTACAGGGTGTTTGAAGCTCCATACGTATGTCTATTTCACAATTTTATACAAGATTCAATAATTATAATTCAAAAATAATATCTTCAGCTTGCTATAAGTACTACTTCCACTATTTAACACGCGTGTCTACGCTGAGTGAGAAGGGTTAAGCCATAGACTGCCACGCTGGCCAGTTGCGTGTTGGTAGACTTCACATGCCTTAATGTGGAATTCTACGGTATGCGAGTTTCCTTGCAATATAACATGTTGTTACTTTAGATATTTCACTGTTACAAGATAAAATAGTATGAATTGATAATGAAATATATTTATTGGAATACATTTTATGTTTTTAATGTATCCATTTAAAACTGTAACAGTTTTAATGCTATCTTTATTATTATTCATTTCACGCATCGCCAGCGATCGAACTTATTTATATAAATTTCTCACATTATCATACGACTCAAATACACAACACGTAAGAAAAATTAAAAAGAATATCGAAATTAGTGCTTCATGTCTTATCTGTCAGGGAATTTATTTATATAGCAGCCTGGACGCAGGGTTAGCTCAATAACTCTCCAAGATAGTAAGTATTATAGGGTTGACACATATTGAGATAGAATGAAAAAAAAATATTTTTTTTTTGCAAAAGAACCTTGTTTTTCTTAGAGGAGAGAATAACCACAGACCGTTAACATTGTACTATTACCGCAAACCATGGACATTTTTGTACCACAAGACAAATACCACAGTTACTTGTGGTCTAAAAGAAAGTGTTGTATGATGAACTTCAAAGTCCTTGAATTACAAAAACAATACATATTTCTTAAAAAGGCATATTATGATAAACAAAAGAACAATACAAATAAAGTTTACAATTCACGTCGTTTATCATAATTACAAAATAAGATGGAAAAGCGCAATTGATAACCCTAACAGCATCTACCGGGGTCGCCTCCATAAATTGAAATTCGATATTGATATAAATATGCACGTCTGTACGTGACGACATGCGACGTCGTATGTGTATTGCGCCCGGTTTTACCCGTATTTATTGCTGCCTACCTTAATTACCTCCGCGATGCGCGACGACACTGTGGACGCTTTTGGATCTATGTATTATAAATGTTATCAGATCTAAAACTTAAATAACATAACGTGTCACAGGTTTCTGAGGTTAGGTTTGTGTGGTGAGGTTTATGCATTTGATTTCTTCAGAAATAAATTAAGCTGCAGTTTTGAATTTTTTAAATTGTTTTTGTATATTTTAAGGTAACGGAAATACTTTAAACGACAAAACCATTATTTCATTGCTTGTATTATATAAACATATGTATAAGAACTCATTAAAATAAGTAATGTTAATACAGTTATTTGTGTAATATATCCTCAATACCTAATTGTTAGATAAATAAAAAACACTAAACAATTTCTGAAACTTGAAATAAAATATCGCATTTTTCAATTAACTGAGAAGTTCCAGCAGCTGACGATTTCCCCAAATGGTGAAACGCTGGAGCCCCAGTGTCCGCTATACTGTCTATATATAGACATACATTGGAAACGGCTAAACTAATAAATAATTCATGGCGATAATTGAGTACTGGAAAATTGCGAATAATATTCACGCTTTCAGTATAAATCGCTTTAATCAAAATATTTTGCCGCTCGCGTGTAATTATAGGCAAATTGGCGAAGATGAGTTAACAAGGCGCTGATTGAAGGACATTTTTTATGTAAAACTCACTACGTAAGTTTTACACCGTACAGTAAGAATGTTATAGAAATTATTGCTTCAATGTAACCCAACTGTTCCATCAAATATCAACTTTGACCTTGAAGTTCTCTTGACTACCGATCTAACGTAATCCACGATTTAAAATAACCGCACCGTTAATATATACCGTGAAATGTTATTCTTGTCCTAAGAGCTTATTGACTGGCCAATTGACTGATCAACCTGTGACAAATTCTTTTAACATTTCAAACAAAAGAAGAGCGTTTGTAATGGCTTTAAGGCTTGTTTATGGTTACAAATAAATATTAACAGGATAAATAATATATTAGAAGGTCATACACATGTTCTCCATTACAATTATTTTTTTCTTTTCTTTTAAAAATCTCTTATAAATTGAAAGAATATTTTATAATTACACATTTACCGATAACAGTAAGCTTTCACAAGTTTGAATGATCTGCTTATGTAGCAAATTGGGCTATTACGAGTACATATAACGGGGAAAGATGAAAATGAAAGCACATATAATTTTGATATATTTGATGATACTAAAAAGAGCCTTGAATGTGAACTAGACATATACATAATCCGTGTAAACACGAAAACAAATTTAATAATAATATTTATATTTCGAAAATTTAATCAATTCGGTGTGATATACGGCTCGTAATTGACCCTTAACATATTTAGAGGTGTCAAAATTTACGAAATACCCTTAAAAGCCGATAACAACTACCCCGAAATATCATACATTCTGTTGTTTTACAAGTTTCTTGACATTTAAGCAATTATTAATTAAAATTTAAAAATTAATTGATTCCTGCTTTTCCTGTCAAGTGATTCGTGAGTAAATTGTGTACACTTGATTTTTTATATAATCATTTTATCGGACAGGTCTCTTAAGGGGTAGACAAACAGCAACAATTTCCTAGTATTTTTACCCTTAACGTGATTCTTTTACATAATATCACTCTCTCCACATAAATACAATCAAAACAAAATAAAAAGTAATATCAATTTAGCAGACGTATGCAACAATTGTATAATAGCACATTTATGTTAATAGATCATAGCAAAATGAACTCAATGGTACAGGATTCAATGCATACAATGTAAACAACATATACAACAGATCGGCAGGTTCCTATTTCAATCTTGGCACGATAAATTTCGACGAAGGTCTTAGAAATAGTCTACATATGACTTACAGGATGGCAACTAAATCTCACTGGCAATCCACTGGAGCACGATGGTAGAGTATACTAATCCGTCAAAGTTCTTAAAATAATCTACAATTGAATTATGGGATACAATGAACTCATATCCGTATGCTGCCACTGGAGCATAAGGTAGAGTATGCTAGCCTACGTGAATGGCTGAACATTGGGAACTAAATAGGGATCGTAACCAGCCTGTTAGCGAACTCGCACTTAGAAACTAATTATTAACTGGATATTTTTACTTACCAACTCGAAGTTTACCGTATTATTACACCAAGATCCCTTATTACCATCGCAAGTCCTACGGAGCCCCACTTTGCGTAATAAACGACTGCACGTACGTAAATTGTGAGGCGAATATAATAAATTTCCCGAAACATTCCCGTGGTCCGATTATGACACTTAATTGAAAATTCGGTTATCGACATCTTAAGTACTTTCGTAGAAAAGCTCGCGAAGAACATATGCAGGGTTGTCAGTTTGGTGTATACTTTTTAATCGTATCTGAGTGTTTTTATACGTAATGTACCTGAATTTTGATAGTCCTGTTATCTATATGTTTATAGTCTAGTTCCGGTAATATAATTATTATTGCGTTCCATACATAAACATAATTATTTCCAATAGTTATACTGTGTAACATTAAAATACCACAAAAATGTACTGCCTCCTTGGTCGTGTTGGTTGCAAGTGCGACTGCCGATCGGCAGGTCCCGGGTTCGATACCCGGGTCGAACCCTACATAATTTTCTAATTCAGATTTTCTAGTAGTGGTTCGGAGTCTGGATATGTGCCCGACGCATGACAATAGGCTCACCACCTATTCCATAGTGGGACGTAAACGTAACCGGTGAAACGTGGGAGTGTTCTGCATTC
>DWFT01000580.1:0-11375 GCA_018246795.1 Microceris patrobas patrobas
CGACTTGTGTCGAATGCGTTTTACGTTACACTCGTTCGTCGCCGCGGTGGGTTTCGCCGCATGGGTGCGAGATTACGGGCCTCGAGGATTCCCTCCTTACCCGGGCAGTCTCAGGGGGTCAACTGCCCCCCGGTGCTCTCACCCCGTCGTCAGACGGTGTTGTTGTTGTGGTCTTCACTCGCTAACCATGCTAATGGGTGTCGTCCAACCCTTCCAGCTCCCGCGGAAGCGGGCGCGTGTCATGGGGACGAGCGTGCAGAGGCGCAAAGCCCCTGAAGTGGGCATGAGGCCCGTTGTCGGCTCGGTCGTACATACGCCTTGCCAACCGGGCTGCAAACTCATCCAAGGGCTCTAATAGAGAAGGAGTGCAGAATGCTAATATATTTTAAAAATAATGCGTAAAAATACATTAAATTAATAAGAAAAGCCTTACACACAGACCATGAATTTGACACACGCACGCATGTATACTCTTTCGTTTACGGTTAGTCTTTGATCAAATTGAGATTAGATTAACATTGTTTATCTTTATTTATTTATTTATTCTTTATTGCAACACCAATAAATCTAAGTTTATTTAACAAAAGGCGAACTTAATGCCTAATGGCATTCTCTATCAGTCAACCTTTGGCGATGGTGAAAAAATAATTGGTGGCAGGCGTTTTTGACAAGAAAACAAAAAAAATACGATACTAAATTCAATAGGCAAAAATATGAATTATTTTAAAATAAATAAATATAGATGTATTCTTATATATTATAATATCAATAAACTGCATATAGCGAAGTAATGGGCTGTTGTGTCGTTCTAAAGAGAATCAAGGAAAAGTTTTTGTTTCAAAGGGAATTTATGGTTTAGAATAAAGATGGAAAATGTATTGACTTCTGAGGATACTATCAAGAAAAATAAATATTTTTTTGAACTAATATTGTATCGATTATCATTTCTTTCTGAATACGCCTCGTATTGCCAAAGTCTGAGTGATTACATTTTTTATTTATGATGTTGTTGATGACAGTAAATAAGTAATGATCAAACCTATTTGTTTAGCTATAACATAAAACGTAATGTAACTAATATTATTTAATTCAATATTACCTGCAAGATAGATGTGTTATACAAAAATGTGTATTAAGACCTGAAAATAATAATCTAACCGTCTGATTTATATATTGTCGTCAGGAGTGAAGTTAAAGCAGCTTTGTAACAATGGATCGTGCGAGGACATCGGCAACTCCCACCGCTGCCACTGTCTCGACGGCTACACTGGCTCGTACTGTCACAAGGAAATCAACGAGTGCGAATCCGCTCCATGTCAGAACGGCGCTGTTTGCAAGGACCTGGTCGGGACGTACCAGTGTCAGTGCTCGAAAGGCTTTCAAGGACAAAATTGTGAATTGAATGTTAATGACTGCCAACCGAACCCCTGCCAGAACGGAGGAACTTGCCACGACCTTATAGACAACTTTTCGTGTTCGTGTCCGTTCGGAACACTCGGCAAGATCTGCGAGATCAACGTTAACGACTGCAAGCAAGACGCGTGTCACAACAACGGCTCGTGTATAGACAGAGTCGGTGGCTTCGAGTGCAAGTGTCCCGCGGGCTTCGTTGGTCCTAGGTGTGAGGGTGACATTAACGAATGTCTCTCGAATCCTTGCTCGAATCCTGGGACGCAAGACTGCGTACAACTAGTCAATGATTACCACTGTAATTGCAAGCCGGGATACATGGGAAGACATTGCGATGCCAAAGTAAACTTTTGCGCAAATTCGCCCTGTCAGAATGGCGGGATGTGTACAGCGATACAAGGTGGACATGAATGCCTGTGTGCAAATGGGTTCTATGGCAAGAACTGCGAGTATTCAGGCTATGCTTGCGACTCCAACCCATGCCAAAATGGAGGAGACTGCCGAACATCAGAAATGGGAGATTATGTTTGCGATTGTCCATCGGGATTGTCTGGTATTAACTGTGAGATAGATTCCATGAACGAGTGTCTTAGTAATCCTTGTAAGCATCCGGAAGCACGTTGCATAGACAAACCTGGTGATTTCCTGTGCTACTGCCCGAGGCAATGGACTGGAAAGACTTGCGACATTCACGATCCACACTCGAGGGGTGGATATGGTGGAACAATTAGTGGTGGTTACGGAAAAAACCTTGGATTGACACCTCAGGAATTGGACTTGGCTTTACAACGGGAACAATGCGTAAAACGAGGCTGTAAGGAAAAGCAAAGCGACCATCATTGCGACGAAGAGTGCAACAACTACGCGTGCGATTTTGACGGCAATGATTGTTCGCTTGGAATAAATCCTTGGGCGAACTGTACGGCGCCTATCAAATGCTGGGAGGTTTTTATGAACGGCGAATGTAATGAAGTATGTAACACCCAAGCTTGTCTTTTCGATGGTCGAGATTGTCAAAAATCATTGCAAAAGTGTAATCCTATTTACGACGCGTACTGCCAGAAGCATTATGCCGATGGTCATTGTGATTATGGTTGCAATAACGCTGAATGCAATTGGGACGGCCTGGATTGCGAGAACGAACCTCCCGAGCTAGCCGAGGGTGTCATATCGATAATTTTGCTTATGGACATGAGAACTTTCAAAGAAAACTCTGTACCATTTCTGAGAGACTTGGGCCATCAACTTCGTACAACGGTGTTAATTAAGAAAGATCATTTAGGAAACGACATGGTACTCCCCTGGAAAGGAACTACGAATGTTGGCTTACAGGACACTGAATTTGGTAAGAAACATCATATAGTATTCACTGAAAGAGCCCAATCGGGAGTTCAGGTTTATTTGGAGATCGATAATAGAAAGTGTACTACTACGACTGGCTCTGAATGCTTCTTCTCAGCGCATGAAGCGGCCGAGTTCTTAGCAGCGACAGCTTCCAAACATTCTCTTTCACCAGACTTTCCGATTTTCCAAGTTAAAGGTGTACTGAAACCCGGACCTGAAGATGGTCAAACCAACTCTAAATACGTCTTTATTGGCGTAATTTTGGTTCTCTTAGCCGGTCTTCTCATTGGAGTATTAGTAACCGCCCAACGAAAACGAGCCGCGGGCATCACATGGTTTCCTGAAGGGTTTATCCGCAATAATTCTTCAACAAGAAGACGATCGAGAAGAAGAGGACCTGATGGCCAGGAAATGAGGAACCTGAATAAGGGATCTATGGGTTGTATGGATGTGGATATTAATGGAGGCCATATAGGTCCTCCTCACTGGTCGGATGAGGATGACGACGGATCAGCGCCTCCAAGGGCTAAGAGACCACGAGGTCCAGGGGATGCAAACGGCGCACCAGGTGGTTACGCATCTGACCACACTGCTATAACGGATTATGAGGAAGCTAGTCACGAGCCCAGGGTCTGGACCCAACAGCACCTGGATGCAGCGGATATCAGAGTACCCCCCAGTATGATGAGTCCGCCAGCCATCGTAAGTTTTTGCCATAATACTATAAATAGTTTATTTTGCTTCGTGTTACGTCGATTGTCAGTAAAAAATCATATCGAAATTTGTTATACCAGTTTTTGTTCAGCTCAAATAAGGTCAAGTAGCTCCATTGGTCTGAACTTTTACACTAATTTACTTTGAGATTGTGTGATATCTTTCCGTAGGCACTACGTTATTATTAATGAAAATTTTTAAATAAATTTTTTAGAGGACAAATAACTGAATTAGCTCACTGTTATCATTTTATTACTAGGTTTCTTATTTTTTATACGTATTAACCACATAACGTTTATAAATAATAATAATATTAATCGACCCATTATGATTCCACTGTACTGGAATATGGGTCTTCTCTCATATCGAGAGAGTTAAGGCCATAGTCTGCCACGCTGGCCAAGTGCGGGTTGGCAGACATAGTATAATATTATCATCTTTAAGTGCAGAGTAGATTCTGAAATATAATATTAGGGTTGTGGCATCATATCCGGGTTGTTACTTGTAGTCATTACACCATTGTTAATACAAAACAAGGTAAGAAACAGTTTTTCTTAAAATATGGATTCATATTAATCACAAGTTAAAATAATATACTGTTATTACTAGATATTTTCAGGTAAAAATCAGGGTCTAAGTAACTACTAGCAGTCGACTGGACCCGCCGCTCGAACCCGAGACTTCTTGCATAGCAGTTACCCTATCAACCACTAGATTAACGAGGCATTCACTAAGAACAGCTTTCATAATCTTTCAAAACGATTCAATACAAGTTTTACTGTATTGTATAGTGAGCATAATTCCGTGTTTTCGTATTATAAAATGCTAATCTGTCAGTTTAAATTAGCAACGCTGTGTATAAACAACTCGTTGTATGTGTGTTTGTGGGTGTGTGTGTGTATGTGTTACAACACGCGCACAACGATACGATTGCTGATATAATTATTTTTATTCTCTCCGTTTACTCTCTTGCAAAACATTTCCTTATACACGAGTTTTACTTGAGATACGAAATAGGGAAAATCGCGTTACATATAAGGGACAACGTTCATACAGTGAATAACAAAAGAGTTTGTTGTGCGAGCGGAGGTCACGTCCACGCCGCCTGGGTGGCAGTTCGATGCTCGGCCCCAATACACCGTTTTATATTGCAAGAAACTATGAATTTATTATTCAAAACTATAAGCTATGGACACGTTACATTTAGTATTAACATTATATCGTCATGCCAGATTCATTATGGAATAGGCAGAGAACACCGAGTGTTAAATATCTCAAACCTTTACTTGACACGCTTCTTCTACATTTATCACTGTAGTTGCTCAACTTACGAGTAGGTATAGTTTTAGGTTTAAGGTCTCTGTAATACTGTAGTCATTGCTGTCAGTACTATGTTTAATTGGTGTTCAATTAAGTATTTAAATAAACAATCTATCAACAACAATCATTAGTTCTATTTAATCCATAAATTGTTGCAATACAGTTCTCTGATTCACGAATACTCGTTTACCAAAAAGAGTGAATGAATGAATGAAAAACATTAGATCGTTTTATTGAAGATCCTTAAACTTCACGCTAAAGAAAAAGTGTACATTAAGTAATGTCTCGTTTAAATGTCATAACTTGGAAAATCGTCCAAATTGATATAAACAGCCTTTTTATCGTAAATTCAGCGAACGGGAAGACAGCTCCCATGTAAAAGAGGTTCCCATCGCTTATGGAAACTTGCAATATCAGACATTACGTCTTGCGTTTCCAGTTTTAAAAAGAGACCGTTTTGAGTATTTTCTTTAAGAGGGTCTTATATATTTTCAAACGAAAACACCGTAACGAACAAACTGGCTTTCATAAACATCACGTAATAAAACATCTGTCCGTATGTCTTCGATATGGTAGGCAGAGGAGTGTAGCACCAAACTTTTCGTCAGTCATTTTATACGTAGGATATAATAGGGGATGAGTCTATTGTCATACGTCGGGCACCATAAAAATCTCGAGTCGGATTACGCGGACAAATTGAATTCTCAGGTGGTTTTATGGATCCCATTCATTTTATTGTTACTCCGTAACTAACCAGGGTTACTCGGGACAGGATATAAGAAACATCCGGCAGCTTAGCTGGATCCAATCGCCTCAATGCTTAATTCGACACAAATCGAAACGTAATTAGTGTCACCGTTAGAATGCGATCTCACGGTATAACATTGAAGGAGAAAGTGATTTATAAATAAAAAAACGCCATAGTATAATACAAGTGACGGTTCGGAAACTTTCATGCAATTCTACTCAAACAGCTGGTGTAGTAACAGCTTCTATGATTTAACTGCGTGTTTCGTCAGTTTGCAAAATTTATAAAGTTGTGGATAAGTTTTGTGATTGTTGACTTTACACTACCAAATGTGACGAAAAATGGAAAACGAAAAAAATATTATATATCTACTTATAAAGTTAAATGTCAGTGTGGAGTATGCTCTCAGCCAGGTTCTCCATCAACCAGAATTGACTGGTAGAGAATGGTGGAGACAGTTAGTATGGCCTTAAACTCCTTAATTTAAGATGTTGCAGACTTAAAAACAATACTAAATTAATGATTAAGTAAATAAATAAACATTATGTGCAGTTATATTTATTGTTAGTTATCGTTAAATGTGTCTCAATTGATAGACACTTGTGGGACATTATTAATATTATTCTCATAACGAACTATTTCCGTCGTAAAGCATCAATGTCAGCACCGCTGTGTTCCGGCTCACAGACTAGTTTGACAGAATTGCTAGGACATGCCATACCGTCTTAATACTTAGAAGCTATCTATTTTTAAACATAAATTATTTTTGGAAAATATTCGTTGACCGTAACTGGTTAATCACCATCATCAACCCTTTATAATTCTACTGTTGGACACGAGTCTCCTCTCAAAATAGGGAGGGTTACGTCCACAATCTGTTACGGTCGGCAGATGTGGATACACTGGCTGGTTCTTGTAAAAAAAAATAAAGACCGGTATGTTTACTTAATCCATACGTTAAAAAAGTACAGGACAGTTTGTTAATTTAATCCATATGTGAAAAAGGAAAAAAAAACAAATCAGTCTGTAATTATCCTGTTGCAGTGGCGGCAGTGCGCATTCGATTGTTTATTGCCTTCTCCACCGGATGCTTCTATTCCGTTCTATTTGGTCGTCATCGTATTTATATCCCCTGCTAGGGGAACGTATAGATGAATTGAGTATACCATGCATCGACTACTAGTCCAATATACCTGTTGGGTCTCTAGTTTTAAGGTTGGTTTTCGCTAAGCAACAACATTGACATTGTAAAAAAAATTAATGAGAAAATTATTGTATCGTCAAGATGACATCATACGAATTTTGCAGGAGATTGCAATCGCTTTGACAGAAAGTTTTATGATATTAAAATGTAAATTGGTTTTAAAGCAATTTCATATAGACATTTAGGGAGGAAACAAAGGTTCTTGAAGAAGAAATATAGGCTGTCTGACAGTATCGCGTCTCGTAATAAGCATTATGGAGAAATCCTAAGGATTTACCGTAGTGCGGAGACGTGACCTTGCATATCATTCAACCGACCGCGAACTACTCCAGCTTCAGACGGGCTTATAAATCTTGGTAATACTTTCTACGCGTATGCTCCTGTTAAGGATACTTTCAAATATATCGTCTCCGAGAGCTCAGCAGGTTTTTATCGTATTTAAAATCATATCTACTGTTACATGTCAATTGTCTTTTCGCGGCGCTCAAGCATATTCTTGCTATAAAACATTTGAAATATAAAAATAGATAATATTTAAGTTCTATTTTATTCTATCTTATCTTAAGTTCTATTTTATATGGCGTAAAGAACTTCTTTGGTCTGTAAGCTGGTTTTGAAAGAACCCTTAAACCTAAAATCCAGACGTCGAACCTTCTAGAACTCCTGAAGAGTACTACGACTACATTCTCCTGCTAAATTTGTTTCAATTTCCCCTAGACTCCAGCAGGGTGTCGATGCCGGACGTTGTAATTTCGTATGTAGGTACGTATCTGCAGTGTCACGACTGCGCTTGCACTTTCTCCGGCACGACTGCCCTATATTGCAGCTGTGAAACTGTGACAAATCGAACTTTCAACAAACTATATAAATTAATGTTAAATCGTTTAAAGCTGTGTCGATCAAACAGAAAGACGTGGTCCGAAAAATCTTAAGGTTTTTAAAAATAGAAATAACTGTGAATGTCGCTATTGTAACAGAACATGTGTCGATCCATACATGGTAGCTTAGGATTTATGTAGTTGACGTTTTCGGGCGCAGTTATCATAAATGTAAATAAATGCGGTTCGCTGACCCGTGTGACGTGGGAATCCGGCATGATGACCGTTTTATATCTCTCATATGGGTATCTGACATCACTGGCATTGTGATGTTATCATGTCAGAATATGTGGTGGAGTTTTTAGCGGGAACAACATACAAATGTAAATCGCGTGCATATGACATGCACTGATGCGTTTCAGCAGCGGCTCGGGGTGAGGTCGCGCCCTGGTACAGATCGTCCCGACAATAGCACACATGCTTGCTCAAACACAACTTTTACTACTTCCTTTGCCATTATCTAACGTGCAAGGTTTTTATATGCAACCCGCCTGAGAACGTTCGCGCTTTCCCCCGATGCAATTAATTACCGATGTTATTCAACATGTGGTGCATTATTTCACGCTCCACGTGGCCGCCGGTTTTCCGCTATAGCTACCTAGCTAGCTAGCACTTGCCATAATATCAATGTACTATGTACACGATTTTGACATTTCTGGCTCACGAACACCGAACTTGCGTCATTGTTTCTGAAATGCCGCGCTTATGCATGTCGCAATTTGAACTTATCCAGTTCACTGTAACTTAATAGCATTCAAACTTAATATAGGTTTTACAGTTGGTTACAATAACAACATCTATATAAAAATGAAGGTGTAATAAATTTATTTCATTGCTACGAAGAAAGACTCGAAAACGGAAATCACATATGCGGGCGATGATATTTTTCATCCGCCGACGAGAATATTTCAAAGTTACTTTGAAACGTGTCAAAGAACACTTTAATGTCTGAGTTCACATTTACTAAACCGTAGTACTTTCTAAATACACCTCATAAAGGTTACATTGCTTTTTTTCAGCGCAAAGTTTACGACGTTGGTAGGAATAATTTTTGCAATGTTATGGCATTTTTATGGTTACAAAATCTTGTTCCTGTTGTTGCGAAACGCCCACCATAATTTGACAATGCCAACGTTTGACATTTTAGCTGTTTTTGAGATGCAACTTGATAAACTTGAGCACTTACACAAAATCATGTCTTTAATATGTTTATTTCTGATGCTGTAAATATTTCTGAATGGTGTATTGACTTGCTGTGGTTCGTGCTCTTTTATTCTTGGAGAACTTGTATTATTTTATTCTTTTTGGTGTGATTTGGTTCATACACTGATCTAAAACAGTGGTTTCAGTTGGTATTTTGCCTCGTCGCGGCGCTTCTTTCGACTACAGAAAACCGTGTTCTGAAAGCTCCAATCAAATTTATTTTAAAATGTCTCAACCACGTAGGCCAAAATATTAATATATTTTCAAATATTCGTAATAACATTCGATTTGTGTCTCGAATTTATTACTTAATAATCTTTACCGTTCCTCTTTCCTTCAACACGTCACCTTGAACATTCATCTTTGTAATAAATACGTTTAAAATCAATTTTCATGATTTTAAACGTATCTGCTTTCTTTGTCAGAGTTCGCAATAATTTCAACCTTGGAAATGTAACATAAAAAACTCTACATGTGTACTATTAATAAATATATATGTTTATTGCGCTGCATCATATTAATTTTAGGATTTTGTCATTGATTATTTATGTTTGTGACTTTGTGAATCAACATTTCTGCACCATGTAATCTCGCCATGTAAGTAACGGTAGCGACAATTATTAGTGAAGCCACTTCATTAACGACCTTTTTAACGTTTTATGATTTAGTACCATCCACAGAATATAAATATAGCATATTCATTTAGGAATAACAGTCAACAATTATAAGCCAATTTAATGTTCGCATAAAATGTGATCTGCCATTAAGTCCGTCTGCTGTTAATGGTTTCGGACGATGCGGCGTTCTTTCAATGTATGTATATGGCCGGTAACGATGTGAATACAATAATCGTAAAGCGAGGGCTCCCTTGTCGAGGAGTACCCAAACTGTCCGCGCGGTGATAAAGGAAAATGCATTACTTCCCCTTCGAATGGCGAAAGGGGATTTTTTCCTTAAAGAAGCCCCCTAAAATGGCGGCGTCCCTCATTACTGTGCGTCTTAAGAGCACCCAAATTTGAAAGTTGGCTTCCTCTTCAGTTGTATGACGCGGACATGTTTTAATCGGCTATAAGTTACGAAATTAAGCCTATAGTTATTAAAAAAAAATCTTACATTTGTGTTTTTATCTTAATAATTCCTTGTATAACTATTTTATATATATATCCTTCCAATTTAATATTTTTCACGTTTCGCTATTTGTAATACAACATATTTAAAATTTAAGTTCGGTAAGAAAAGCTGAATTTTCATGTCGCTCTTTTTATTTTTATTTCAGACTGTAAACCAGTTGTATCAGTAAATAAAATTGTGGTTAATGTATTTCGTGCACAGCAATACGCAGTTAAGTTACACGACGCCGCCTACCCCACGGCTCGTAAGATTTATACTACGGTCATAAGCTCATATCACTCGGCCTGATACTCGTTCTGGGTTGTTCCGACGCAAATTATAGCTTACGCGATTTGACGCGGCATGCTCATGTGACGTTGATTTAAATTCACCCTCGTTTCTATTCATCTCACTCTCAATTTCAATCTTAGAATTAGCAGCAAACGTTTTTACTACAAACGAAATTACTAGAACGTCTGTTTCGCCCACATTCACTTCCAAAGGTCACATTCAAATTAAGAACGTTACTTCGGTTTTATATTTTTAATTTTCTGCCAGCAATTATCATTTATTGACCAAGATGATTTTAGTTCTAACCTTGGCTTTTACTTAAATGTTCACCATCAATAAAACATTTTTTTAAAAAACGATAACTGTCGTACAAACCCATAATTTTATCGATTTAGTAGAATTAATTTTAACAGCGACTGTAAGCCCATTGCGAACAAAAAATAAACCAGGCAGGTGTAAGAATCACATAAATAATGTAATAGCTAAATGTCATACATTATGTATGTTTGACGGGCTGGCCTATTCCGGATCGTAAGAATTCCCTTTCTTGAAGCTCTTATAATTCAGAAAGAAGAGACGGAACAAACGTGACAAGGTTTTATGATGAGGACAATCAGGAGCAGAGAGCCCCGGACCGATCCCTAACATCTATTTGGCAGTTTTTGGCACAACGTTCAATTCATATTTAACGCAACTCTATGCATTGTATATAACACCACCAATTCCATCATTGGACGTACACATAACTGGTGAAACGTGGGACTGTACTACAGTACTCTGCCTATCTATCCAGGGCGATACAGGCGTGATTTTACCTTCACTACATTGTTGAGTGATTCTGTATCAAGCCGCCACAATTATAGTTCATGGAACTCGATGAAAGTTAACGACAAAAAACAGTGCGTGTCTGAACCAACACTAATATTTATTTATAAGCTTCCAGTTACTCGTGAGTTTACTATATGCAATTACAATCTTTGTCATTCTTCAATAAATACTAATAATTTTTCACTGATTGCGTCAACTTCTTTTGTTCCTTATTATGTACATGCATTAAGGTCGTCACAGACGGAGCTATAACGGATATTATAGTAAAGCATATTACGATACACTATAATAAATTTCTGATACGCCCGTACGCACGTATGTAGCT
>DWFT01000581.1:0-11373 GCA_018246795.1 Microceris patrobas patrobas
TCATCATCAGCCTATCTCAGTCCACTGCTGGACATAGGCCTCCCCCAATGAACGCCATCGCGCCCTGTCCTCGGCATTAACACATATCAACTAATATATATAATCAAATACATAACGAAATGTATATTCAAATGCAACAAGCAAAAACGATATGTTGCTGACCATTCACACGTATATATGCTTTGCACGCCACACAAGGCCCTCTGACTGACTCCCAGACGCTTGTCTACGATGTTGCGAAGGGAATTATGTTTGGTATGTACATCCTGTTACTATTATAATTGTCTACGTAATTGTCTATGCTATAAACAAAGGATGGTTTTCACAAATAGCAGGCTCTGGGTACTATATCATATCGATAAATATAATACTAATCATAACAAATTATTTTAAAAGGTCATATTTGTGAATTTCTTCGCACATTAACATACTTGCTTTAATATAAAATAAATGAAAAACCCTAATTACACTCTGTTGGAATAGAGTGTAATTAGGGTTTATCATTTGAAGTGAAGGAAGCAGGTAACTAATAGTATACTTGAATATCATCATCATCATCAGCCTAGTCTTGTCCACTGCTGGACATTGGCATCTCCCAATAGTTACGCCACTGATCTCGATCTTCAGCGCTTCGTATCCAACCACTAGCCACTTACCCCAATGGCGCACACCTATATACCTAAATGAGCATAATTCAATTTTTAACGACTGCAAGACATTCCATGCTCCATTTTAGGAACCAGCGCCAATCTCATCTGCGCGTGGAGAACCTTGCTATGTGCACACCTATATTTCTGCAAGCCCCGACCCGCATGCCCATCGTGGGCAAAAATATAGGCAAAAATAACCTCTGAAATTACACAATGGGGCTTATTAGGAAATGTGTATATTCAAAAGTTGACTTTAACAAGTTAATGATGATAATAAATACATTTTTTATCATAATTGCAGAAATTCTCTTAAGCGTTTAGCGTATTTTTCTATACTTTCAGACTTAACTATCCACCCAGTTAAAGAGACCGTCAGCCCAGTTGAAAAATTTGCATACTATACACACATATATATGTATATGCTAATTAAAATGGCACATAAATCTCACAAATGGCCCTATAGTCATTGTGCGGTAAAGATAAAAGCAAATAGCTACGGGGTTGTTCCTACATGCGAAGTTCGCGGTATCCGGTGCGCGTAACGACCAGTCATTGGACGTGAGCCTGAAGTTATTGCAGTACCTAAGTATCTATATGCTTTATAAAAACTTGATTAATAAGCATATATTATTTACATCATTAGACAAGGACAATTATAAACTAAAGTACACGCGTTTAAATTATCATTCGAAATTCGCAATATATTCTGTAATTAAAAACAGATTCCTCAATTTTAACTGGATTAGTTCAACATAAAACGACTAAAGGGATAACGCTTATTACCTACTACCTATACTGGCATAAGAATTATTAATGAACATTCCAATGTAACAAGTTTGTTGAAGTAAAACAGAAAGTCCTTTCTCAATGTAAGATATTTGTAAGTCTAAGAGCTTAATAACAATATAAAAATCGTTACTTAGTAATCAGAAAAATGAATAAAAAGCAAGCTGAAGATAATATCAATGAGAAAGGATATTAATAATGCGCACATCCTCCCGAAATTATTACATACTTCCTGACGTTATTTTAGCGTTAATCAAACGATTGTTTTATTTGAATTTATACACAATTATTTATATGATATCAGCTATGTATATATATGTTATCAAATGTAATCGAATCCCGTAATAATCAACAAGTAAAAGTGATATATAAACATTTCGGCGTTTCATTACAGTTCGCAAACCAAAAGGACGGCACACCAGTAGTGGGCTATTTTACAAGAATTGTTTCGAGGTCATCTTCGACACTTCCTAAATCAAAATCCATTTGTCCTACACAATTGCAATTTCGCATGTTTATTAAGACCGTCTTTTAAGAAGCAAATTCCTAATATTAATCAAAAATCGTTTACCACCGCTTACGCTGTGACGATGTCCAAAAATCACCATTTATTTCTGATCTATCAAATCTTTAGACCACTTCCAGATGACATATGACATTAATATAATTGGTATAGAGGTACACAACAAATGTAATTGTACGCTTATAATCCCCGAAGAGGCATAGTAATTACATATCGGCAGGTAAAAATAACAGATGAAACGTAGGAGTGTACTCTCCTCTGCCTGCCTCCTAAGATACAGAGTGTGATGTATAAGTATATAGGAAAAGATCAGAAATAATTACATTACGGTTGGTAAACAAAACAAAGTTATTAATGCTTTTTTCAAAAACTTATGTATGGAGCTAACGAATTACTTCGGAAATTATTTTGTATCTTAATACTACTATTACTTCATAGATACCTACTTCAAGATTTTTGCAATAAACGGGATATCTCGAAAAATCTGCCTGTAAATTTATAACGCGTAATAGTTTGTGTCGATTGAAATTTACCACAAAGTGCAATAAACATCAAATTTTCCTTAAAACGATAAATGACCGTGTCTTTAAAATAATAATGTGAAGCTCTAACTTAAGTATCCAGTTAGATATCACAACTTCTTATATTCGCGAAACCGTTATCCAAGTACAAACTTATCTTGTAAGCATATTGTAACGAATGTGGCCTTGTTTCACATGTATGTCTTTGGTAAGATTTTATTATTTTGTCACTGTTAGGTACGAGAACTCACAGAGAATAGGAAGGTTTAAGCAAAACAGGAATAGACTACTCGGAGGGATTATGATTCTATAATTAGCATCATTATCATCATCATCACCGGCCTGTTTCAGTCCACTGCTGGACATAGGCCTCCCCCAACGAGCGCCATCGCGCCCTGTCCTCTATAATTAGCGCTCACCTCCAACTTCAGAAAATTATGTATATAGGTAAATTACATATAAAATTATGTATATAAAGAAATTATACCATCCTAATTTTTGAGGGCGTGCGTAAACTGCTAATCGCACTTGAAAAATGTGGTAGACTATGGAATTTACCTTCTGATTCTGACAGGAAAAATAATTATTTAATACAATATTAAGTTAAATTATTTTTAATATGCATTTTAATATCTAATTGAACTATGTAATCGAATGTAATTTGTAATTGAATGTGAATACGAGACTTGCATTAGGAGTAGATATAACTTGACACATCGGAAGGTAGAACACATATATTTCAGTAGCTAGTAGGATTAGTAGTGAACTAGCGACTCATTGTACAAGTATAATACAAGTATATTACCAACTAACACAAGGAAAACTATTTCTGCATTCCTATTAGAAATTATAAACAAATGTTTATCAGCAATAGAGGCCACTTGGGACTGTTGCCGGCTTATTTGCTTGTTTCCTGATGGAAGTAAGAGAATATTCCTGACTGATTGTAGTAAGGAGAACTATCTTGTATGCAATGATGGATACAGGGGGAGTCATGGGGATCATGACCCCCCACGCCTGGACTGGGTCCATTACCTAGGTGGACCACAAATTAAAATTGTTAAACAAAATGTCTTTATATATATTTTTGTCACAATATGGATTTTATTTAAGTACTTTCAAAATTTATTTAATTTGATGTAATACTTTGTTTGACAGCAATACAGTAATCAAGATATTGAAACTGTAAAACAATTAGCAACCGATTATACATTGTTACTAAGTAATACTCCAGTTTTTGTCATAGTACGTGAATATCGACTGTGGATGGTGAAGTGGCAGCGGAGTCAGGGCGTACCGCAGTCGATTTCTGACCTTATTTTAAATTGCCATATTGAGATTTATCCTAATATAACAAGATTTTTACGTATTATGGCTACACTACCTGTTAGTGTAGCGACAACAGAAAGATCTTTCTATACATTATGAAAAGTCAAATTGTGGCAAAGAGCTTCAATGGTTGAAGAACGTCTAACCGGACATATAGTTCTCCACGTCCATAGAAACGTATCCATTGAAGTAGATGAAGTGATAACGCGTCTCGGGAGAAAAAGTAAAAGAAACATTGATTTTTATATTCAAATATAGGTAGGTATTTTTAAGTACAGTGCTTAAATTTATTAGTAAAATACCTACTTTTTAATTGTATCTGACGTAACTTCGTTAGATACAATTAATATTAATCAAAATTTTAATGTATCTATTATTACCAAAATTAAGTTATAACTTCTTGTAACTTGACTACGACTATATGACACCCCCCTCACATGACAGTAGCTTAACACATTCAAATAAACACATTTCATACACGGAGATAGTTCACCTGACCTCATCTTCCGTAATTATAACTAACAACATTATTATACATTCCTTTGGTGTATCATCGTTCAATTATTGTAATTAATCGGTCGAAATTGCTTAAGACACCTTGAATCCTTATTCTCATTAAAACATGAGTAGTATTTTTTAACGTATGTACATGTTGGTTAATATCATCATCATTATCAGCCCAACTCAGTCCACTGCTGGACATTGACCACCCCCAATAAGCGCCATCGCGCCCTGTCCTCAGCTTGTCGCATCCAAAATCTGCCTGCAGTCTTTCGCAGATCGTCATCCCATATATTGGTTAATATCACAGGGCTCTATTCCCACTAGTCATACTTTGTACTAATAGCACATTGAGTTCTACCTCCATTATTAGACATGGAAATTTATATACAAAAAATGTAGCGTCGTATGGTTTGTGGTATGTAATTAACATTATATAAAAAAATTAACAGTAATACACATATTAATAAAAATATATTTTATCAATATTAATTTTAAACTCATCACCTTACCCCTTTAGAGAAATACAAACGTGATACAAAATACTTTGTTATTAAAAAATATGTATAAAAACGACCTTCCAAACTTGAACGCATTATTTTAATTCTGGGTAGAGTGACATATATCTTAATAATATTGACAAATGTCAAACTTTAACGTCAGTAGTCAGTACGCTCCTATAATTCCTTGGAAGTCTGAACCTCAGAAGTAAAATAATTTTTGCAACATGGTCCAAGGGGATTCGCCACCTGATGACAACCTATTTAGGGCGTTTATAAATACCCTGTATAATACAATAGATGCACCAGTGACATGGTTTAGAGGTTAGTTCGTTTGCTTTATGTATTATGTTGTTATGTAAGAAATAGTTAATTGTGTTGTTATGGTGCAGAAAAGATCGTTGAGCCGAATCAAAAGCAGTACCCGTGGTACCACCACAAGTTCCGCCGTGTGCCCACAATTGACCAGTGTTACTCCGACGACGTTCTGTGCGACTTCGAAGCCAACGGACAATTCAAACGCGATAGGTTAGTTGACCATTTATTTATTGATATAAAGTTAAATTTTTAATAAATGCTCATAATTATTGTCGTTACACATATTTATATTTTCCATATTACACATTTTTGTAAGCCCATTTCAAGACATTGAGGTTTGATTAAGTGAAATACCACCTTGGTTTTACTCTATACAGATCTCGGAAATAGAACCTCATTTCTATTTCTTTGAATACGGGCATTTCAATATGAATGTACTATATTGATTTATGCATGGTTATGTGTGGACCATCAAACCCACTCCCAAGCTAGTACAAAATGTCTGTAACTAAATTTACTTCTGTAACCTAAGCACACATAACAATAGTAATATAGTTCAGTACTTTTTTGTAAGTGTAATCACAATTTACATAGTATTGTTAATGTATGTACATGCAACAGTATAGTCAAATTTGTTTCTTTTTTCTTACATATTTGCAGCAACTTATTTGGCATATTTCAGGGCTGTTGATTCAGAAATCCTCAATATCTTGCGTATGCGCTATGAAGATTGCATGACATATGAGAGCCCTGATATTTTAACCTGCAAACCTCTGTGGGAAAAGTACAAGGATGCTGAAGAGGCCTGGTTCATCAAATGTAAGTATTAATGCTATACTATAAACTTTTACTGTGAAATTCATATGGACCCTACATTAATTATAAGAGACTTTGTTATTAAAACAATTGATTTCTCATAAAATTAAGAGTGGTATAGAAGCAGTTAATAGTCCCAGATACCAACCATTCACCTCTCGAACCAGACTTGAATAGTGCTGTTGATGTAGTCTAATTTTATTATAATTTAACTGCCTCATTGGTTGATTGGTTATAATTGGATAAACAGACCCCTAGTACAATCTGTTCCAGACAACATAGAAATTCCTCAATGGGTCAGTGTGGATTTGTGCCCAATGTATGGAAATAGACTCTCCCCTATTGTATAATTAGATGTAAATGTAACTAGTGAAACATGGGACTGTACTAGGACACTCCTCTGCATATTCTTTTTAAGGAAATTCAAATGTGGTGTTGTTCTTTTGATAAATTTGTTCTTATGCCTATGTTTATTGTGAAAAGATGCCCTCAACTGCCTCATTGGTCGAGTGTTCGCTAAAGTGACTTCCAATGGGAGGTCTTAGGTTCTAATCCCTGATAGGGTACTATTGGATTTTTGTAACTTACTACTTTCTAGTAGAACTCTCTGATAAGGGCTCAACTAGTGAAACATTGGGAGTGTACTACACGCCTCTGTCTACCTATTCAGGGATTAAAGGTGTGATGTCACATTTAGAATATAGACTGTCTGTATTATTAATTTACAATTGTTCCATTTATGTTTAATGTTACATTTATGTTTAATGTGTGATTGGCAGAGGCAGAATACATGCATAATTTTGTTTTTTGGTTATCAACATGTAAAAACTATAAATATTGCTTATTTAGTCTGTAAATAATAAAATGTTTTAGTGTAATAAATGTACAATATTTTTTAATTTACATATTCATTTAAAATTCCATAATTCATGTTATTCTTATAAGATTATTGAATTACACAGTATTTATTCTGTATAATTGTATGGCTTACAGAAAAATGAGACAGACTAGTTCACCCTCTAGATAGTATGTCCTAAAGAGAACTTTATAGACAATGTTTAGTCTAAAAAAAAACAATTATATTATTTTTATTCTAGATGGTGACCTAGGAGCATATGCAGATGCTAAGAAAGCATACATGAAGCAAAAACATCGTATGATTTGGGAAAGACGCCATGGCCCCCTTTCTGATCAGACAAAGTGATTAACAAGGAAAATAGTCTTGTTACTTACAAATATACATATTATGTTAAATGTTGCTGAAAAAATTAAAATAAACAAATATTAGTGTGTAATAATGTATTTTTTATTTATGCATACATCATGTGTTATAATCAAGTAGATGAAAAAACAGTCATTGTGCAATAAAACAATTTTATAAAAAAATAACATTTATTTTTCCAACACTACTTCCATTTTCATGCAATTACGACAAGATACGACTTTCGGACATACACTGATTTACTAGTTGGAATACAACAAGAAATTAATGATCACAGAATTACGAAGATGTAGAATAAAATACTATCATCTTCCCTTACTGTACTTGAAATATCTTAAACTATCTTACGGTTATAAATTTAAAACTTTGTTATTGGTCACAAAAGTAAAAACAATATAAGCTTAAAGTACGTAATGGTATCTGGTATAGTCTTAAGAAATTCCATCCACTGACACTGTTATTACAAAACCTCCACTGTATCCCTTGAATATATATCGAATAGAATTTCTTTACTTTATAAATTTCATTTTTAGTCGCAAAATAAAACAATGACAGATAAAAGAGTTTTCTGCTTACATCCAACTATTAGCAGAATTTTATACCAATCTTACAACATAGGTAAATATACGATATTTTAAAATTGGATAGGTGGTTTATTCGGTTGAACTGTTTAAACTTCAAATGCAGACTGGCAGTGCTATCATAAAAAAAATCATAAAATAAAACTGCGTTCCTATAATACACATTGAATTACAACGGGCTGTTGAAACTACCACCCCTGTGAAGAGGAATAAATCTATATTTTACTCTCTATTTTGAGTATGTAAAATGTGGCTTTCCATTTCACTTCACATTCGCGTGTTTGTGCCATCCTTAAATATGCAAGGGCCCGCTCACATAACTTATATTATATAACTACAAATCGGCAAAGGAAATTACCGCTATTCCACATTAATACATATAATATCTAACAACTATGAAGATCGTAAATAAATGTGCTTTGTTGTACCAATTAGGGAAATAGTAATGTACACTTTATACATAAATAGATTCTTGTAGCATTCTCACCAGATTGCGTGTGCCATTTTCATTGGTACTTGAATATCACAGAATTTCACGAATTCTTATTGTATGACTGACATCATTCATCATTCAAAACTACACATTTATTTACAACATAAAACCACACAAATACATAGTCCTCTATACAAGCCATTGATTCACAAATCGTATAATTTTTTGTGTACACCTTACAGGCTACTTATGTTCTAAACTGTCATATCTCTATAATTAATTAATAAATTGATTAACATTAAGTACAGTGGCGGTCGGTTGAAACAGATTTACGACGGGCCACTGATTTAAACTTATATTAATAATACGATTTGCCTAAATCGATAAAATTATTAATCTAAATCAATATAAAAATATGTTTGCTAAATTATTAATGTGGAACACGAAATATACCAACACATTGTCAAAAGAAAACAATCATTGCACTTCAGGCACAAGCACATTGTATCAAAGCAATATATTTTATCATGTTAAAATTTTTATAAAAACTTTTGAACATTTTTAATTGACTTTAACATCATTATGAACTGATTTAAAGT
The DNA here is from genome assembly GCA_018246795.1 of Microceris patrobas patrobas. Classification (NCBI taxonomy): domain Eukaryota; kingdom Metazoa; phylum Arthropoda; class Insecta; order Lepidoptera; family Hesperiidae; genus Microceris; species Microceris patrobas. The sequence goes on from DWFT01000581.1 coordinate 8,780, forward strand.
CTTTTAACGTTTCGACAAAAAACTGGCATTCTTCATTCTTATAACAATACTTTATAAACATTTCAAGAATATAAAATGTTCTCTAAAATTATGTAAATTCGAATAATTGATATTTCTAAGACGAAAGTAATTATTATTAATCTCCAATCGATAAGAAAACAACCACCGACCAACACATTACAAACTAAGTCACGTGAAGCGATATTAAAATAAATATAATTATATACTCACAGAATAGATAGAGATCAAATATCAAAGGATAAAATTCTTTACACATAAATCCACATTTTGTATGATTATTGTACTTTCATTTGAACATTCGAAAAATGTTATAAGCGCGTTCAGTTTTACAACAAACTATACGCTAGCTAGTCCTAAGGTATTGAGCCTCAAACAGTTATTAAAATGATATGTACCATGTTAAATCGTTCATTCTAAAAAATTAACATATTCAGATAATTGTAATGCTTAGAGCTACGCTTATATCACGACCTGTTAGGGGCGTGTTGAAATTTGGCTTGTTAGTGTTAAACTTATACATTATAATAACCATTGTACATAAAACAAATCTAAAAAGAAAACTAAAACCTAACTAAAGTATGAAATTAAAATGTCAAAGGATAAAATAAAAGTTCCTACCGCAATGTACAAAACAGTTTCATTTACTCAATAAATTATAGCTTAAAATGTATTGAAATTATAGGTAAGACTTATTTATAAAAATAAGCTCAGACAAAAGTACGGAAGGTAGAAACTTTTAGAGCTGAATAGTCTTCTTCATCGCTACATGTTCTACTCAAATATGCCAATGAGCCAGACTATACATGTTTCATAGCTGCACTTAATAACATTTTACGAACGTTGGATGTTCTTAATCTAAATAAACACACAAAAATATACACGATCTAAAACATTATTGTTATAGACATCACAATTCTTAGGACACTTGTATTTGTCTAGTAGATAAAATTCGTTGCCACCCTTCCATACAAAACCGTTCATCACCTTCAACATCATCAAAACACACATCTTTTTTTCACGTCGTAACAATATAAAAACAAAGAGGAATGCTTAATTTAAGTTGAGGTGGGAATGATATTTAAACTGCATCAAACTGCGCGGCCAAACGTGTGCGACCTGGTGGAAAACATTCTAAATTCAAACAGTTGCCAATTTAAAGTCACATTTTGTATGTTATATGTATCTACATTAATAAAAATGTGTGTAACTACTACAAATAAATTTATATCTTTAATATAATAGTTGTATAAAAAACTTTAAAAATCATAATCTTAAATCACCTGCCCATAGTGAAACAGACCTGTACAAGAAAACTCTTTATTAATTAAACATTTATTTATTTTAAAGCCTAAACTGAAAATATGCAAATAGGTTAGCTGATAATAAGCAATCACAGTAGTCCATAGATATTATGGAAATCATCCAGATATACTGTTTAGGCCTTGTTCGGACAAGCGGAAACCGCACGATTGTAAGGCCTTGTTCAATCAAGCGAAAACCGCACGATTGTAAATCGCTCGGTTTGGAACCACAAAATTGTAATATGTGTACAGACAGCTGCGGTTAGTACGCGACTGGCATGCGCGGATAGCATCAGTTTGAAAATGGTCGTCGACGAAAAAACATGTGTCAAAGCGATCCATAGCGATTTCGCGCGTGATGCGTTGAAGTGCCGTGTGAACAGAAACGCGCGGGCGCCGCACGATTCTATTTTCTAGCAGTTGATTTGCGGTACCCGCGCGGCTTAACTAACCGCGCGGTTATGTCTGAACAATTACGACAATACTCATATAAATAAGACCCGCGCGGTTCACATGCGATTATAAAATCGTGCGGTACACGCAGTGTCTGAACGCACTCTTGCAGTGATTCAGTAGTGGTACTGAATCGCATCTGTACCATGGCGCGAATACGATTGAAGCGCAAATTTAACGGCCGTTAGATGGCCGCCGCCCGCCAAATGTAACGACCGGAGAAATAATTGGACTTACGTTTTTCTTGACTTAATAAAGCTGTTGGTGTCGGCAAAGCACTTGCTGGCGGTGAGCACCAAATATTCGATTTGGGAGATTCGAATACACGAGAGCCCTAAAAAATAAAACATCAAACATGTACTTGCAGCCTCGGATATGTTGAGAACAAGCGTATAAAGAAAACAATTTCTTATTAACAAGGTTCAAGCGCACATGTCAATGCAAAAAAGAATTTTTTAAGCGTCTTGATTTCCTTCACATTCTTTGTGTACATATTAGAAATCTTAATATAGATCTCGTTCAATTCCAATTTACAAGAACATAATAAAACGAAATTAATAACATTATACATAAATGCACATTAAAAAGATGCCTAAATCCATTTATCCCACACTATTACAAACGTAGTACACAACGTTAGTACGTCGTGCACTACGTTTGTAATACCAGGTTTATAACTAAAACTCTTTTCCAAGTATAGACTGTATACTAGGCAATAATCAACACTTAATTATTTTATACACCTCCCGTCCTCTCCTCGAACATGAAAGGGACAGTAATAGGGAGCGGAACCTGCCTTTTGTCCCGGCGGCGTGTCGT
>DWFT01000582.1:0-11372 GCA_018246795.1 Microceris patrobas patrobas
CCAAGTGCGGGTTGGCAGACTTCACATACCTTAGGAAATATTTTTTTTTTTGTATAAATTCCAAGGTGTGCAGGTTTCCTCACGATGTTTTCCTTCACCGGTAGCAAGTGATATTTAAATTTAAAACGCACTTTTCTAAAGAAGTGCGCGCCATGGATTTAAACCCAGACCTCCGGAGTGACAGGCTAAATTCTTAACCACTAGGCTATCACTGCTGTGGCCTATTGGCTTATCAATGGTGAATTTCCCAGCTCAACTCCTTTTTGCGACTGACATCCAGATGACTAATTAGATCCAAATAATACAAACTACCTGTAAGTGTCACACCTATGTAAGTATGTAGATACGTAGTTACATGTATGGTATAGACGCAGCATATGTTAAAACCTGAATACCTTGTAATTGGTAATAATGGTTTAAATAAATGGAACAGGAAATGATAACTTGCAAATGCTCCAAGTTGGAGCTGAATAGAAACCCACATAAATCACGAAGTAATGTACTTACACTCCACAGTGAGCATGATTCTTTTGCTGACAGAGGGAGGGACGCCATTAGAGGCGATGCACAGATACGCTCCCGCATGCTGCCTAGTAACCCGGCTAATATTGAGGACGGGGCCTTCCAGTGACGTCACTGCAAATAACCAAAATAGGTAACGCATGCTTAACGAACAGATGTCAGGATGTATTATTTACAAATGTGTAGCTAATAATGGACATGTGCATGTATTTTACATGTGCGCAACCATTTTTTTATCCTCTCAATAGCCTCACATTTAATATGATGAGAAAGATTGTGGCATGCCTTACATACTACTATCGTTGTTCACAAGATTTATTTCATGCATGGTGGATTAATACCATGTTCAATAAATGACCAACCGATCAAACTCTATGAGTGTAAGGTAAAATTCGATATTATGATAATCGCGCTAATAGTAAAGTAATATTTTATATTCCTTGACTCTTCATAAATTAAAATTCACGATGTAATTATAACTAAAAATAAAGTTTTCAGAACGGAAGCTCCTCTATCAGTAACAGTTAATTAAACTTCGACTGTTAAACTTTTACCTTTTAAATGTTCGAATCAAACATTTGTTAACGTATGAATTGAACTAGTGTCCTAAGTACTTATATTTCAATTGAATCTAACACGATTTTTGAGGTATTTAATGCAATAATTAAACATGTACTACACATTACTCTACGACTACGATTTAAATAAATATTTATTATTAAACTACTACAAATACATAAAACATTGGTCTATTAATTCTCCTTAAAGAAACCAATAAATAAAACATTGTTATACAACCAACATGTTCGCCGGATATGTGTTGGAAAACTAACAAAAAATCCCTTCTGTTTCAAAACGAGTGATCGTTGAATCAAATCTAATTCGGATATAGGGCTTCAGCAGGTACCTTGTGCTCCGTCAACGGTAATAGCCTTAGAGTGTTCCCGGCGCCACGTGATCTGCGGATGTGGTGACCCGGTAGCGGCGCAGGTGAGGCTGACAGAAGCTCCCTCGCGCACCGTCTGATCAGTACTCGTCCCCCGATCCAGGATATCCGGGGGTACTGGCACACAAAAAATATAATATGCAACTACAGTTCGTTCTCCAAGTGCCTTATAAATCTTTATATAAATGTATTACTGTCAATGTATTGTAATGTTATTGTAATGATATGTACTAATCCGAGAATTTATGAGAGTAATAGTAGATCGTACGCAAAACTTATAATTTTTCTAATATGCCTGCATATGGTTCTCCGTAATTTTAATACATTAGTTTTCGGCAATATTTTTTATAATAATTATATTAAAAACATTGTAATTGGAACTTTACTGATATAAGGTTAAATTTTCGGGTATTCGTCATCTCGCCCGACATAAGCTCGCTCAATCGGGCGACCTTTCGAATTTATTTAATATTTCTGTCGGCAACTCGCACGCTCGTACAAAGTGCGTGCGTACAAAGTATATGTCAGGCGTGACGACGAATAAACCTAAAGATTTTGGTATGACCATATTAAAATAAGTATTTAACAGAAAGGACTTATGTGAGTTTTGTACCAAGTGGATCAATTTTTATATCTAGTTTGAACATAAGTGTCAAAACAAAACAGACAACATTTTTATTCATCTCCGTGATCTGAAAACCCGCTCAAAATAACAGAGATATTTTATTTTTGGTGGCATATATTAATTTAGCGCGCATTCAGCGCTCACCATTGAAAATAAACAAAAATACAACACGTATAAATTACTTCTACCATAGTGTACAGTTCCAGCTAGAAAATTGAGAAATTTGGCTTTTTATACTAATATTTTTCAGTTTTATATCTACCTGTATAGTTATAGATACACCGTATACTAATCGAATAGTTATAAACGTTTATTTATTATTTAATTACTTATTGATTTATGAAAATACTGCTATCAGAAGTCACATACAAGTGTATTTTTATTTTCTTTTTTAAGTTTTTTTTATTGCAAAATCTTCTCTTGTGGATAAAAGCCGTCGAAACACAGTGGCAAGTTTACCGTTTTTTGACAGAATTTGAAACAACAGTGAGATAGTCAATAGCAGTTTATTCGTAAATAACATTTAAACGTTAAAAGTAAAAAATTACAATTATAAAATAAGATTAAATAACAAATTACACAATGAAATCGAAATTATTTGTGGTTTATAAATTCCTAGACGCGCTATAAGATGTCTAATCAACAAACCACTTTCATATCATTTACTGACTAACTATAGGACTAATTCTATCTTTATTCGAAGTAGTTTGTTTACTTACCAACAACATCTAAATAACCAAGCTGGCTTTTCATTGGGTCAGTGTTGATTTGACACATGTACCAGCCTCTGTCGGATTCTCTAAGCTCTCTGATGTGAAGGAACCAGGTCCGGTGGTCGCTGTGGGTCACTCCTACTCTTCGACTTCTTGATATCACGTGGGTGTGTATTGTGAGAATTGTTTGCGTGTCCACCCTCAACCACGCCACCTATGATAATTTATATGACTAATTAATAATAATTAATTAATTTAATTTACAAGTAGAAATATTTATATTCATGGAACAATATCGCAAAGCTATTCAATACTGTGAAATCTAACCTATAGGTTTAAAAATCAGGCTTTCAAACCGGAGGTCGTGGACTCAAATGCTGCCGCGTATCTCTTTCCAAAAACAATGTGTATTATAATATTAAATATCACTTGCGGTAATGGTGAAGAAAAACATGTTGAGGAAACCAGCACATCTTAGAATTCTCCAATAATAAAAAAAAATTTCTAAAGTGCCTGAAGTCTGCCAAGCCACAATGGGCCAGTGTGGCAGCGTGACCTTAACTGTCTATTGTTGAGAGGAGACCCGTGTCTAACAGTGAAACTATAAAAACGATTGACGATGTTATCATAATGACGACTGTCGTTTTTTAATATAGGCTGCAACACACAAGAAGGGAATATTTTAGTTATTTTATGTTGCTGGGTACATTAATTGTTTATAGACGAGTGAAACAAAGAGAATGTCGTACTCCGAATTTCCGTCATACTCAAGTACAAACAAGCAAGAAGTAACAAGTGGGACCTGTCTACCGCGCAAATATTTGCCACGTTTTGAGAGAACGCGCGGTTTATGTTGTAGAGACAAAGACATGTTTCTTTATTTTTCAAGTACTTTTACTTTTATAAATGCCTCGCATTACTTAGTATTACATATAAGTAAAAAAGTAATTGTTAGTTACAATGAAAGTAACATTATTAGTGTTATTACTTTTTAGTAACTGAAAAAGATACTTATATATTTAAATTCAATAAATAAATATTGACATTCATTCACTGTGTACAAAATACAAAACTACTTCAAGTATAATAAAAACAAATAATATGTAGGTACAATAAACCAAATAATTGTAAACGAGATATTTAAGAAACAATTCCAATGTTTTAAATAATATTTACTATTATCTCAACACTTCATTACATTCGTAGTAAACAGTGTCCTTGTTGGAGATGTCATTGAGACAATTCTAAGTGTGCCTCTACATTCTGACGAGCGACTCATTAAAGGCTTTCCGTAAACGACCCCAAGGGAAGTAGGCTCGACGGCGAAATACCCTGCGAGTGCTTACCACGTACTAAAGTCTCTGGAAGTGCAGTCTTCACGACACACCACGTGAGCGTACGTGGTAAGATACTCTCCTGTCGTTTCGTTGTTCCACAACATTTACTTTATGACTCCATCTGTATTTTGTTGAACACAGAATTGTTGTTGAACAGAGGTAAAAAAACTGCTGTGTTCATTACCTACATCTTGTTTTGTGCTAATGGTGGCCAATGGTTATATGTGACTTTATTATGGAAATAATAAAAATAGACATTTTAAAATGCATGAGCCGACCCGAAATAACATGGGAACGAGCATAGAAGAAGAGTAGACATTTCAAATTACGCATTTAATTCGTCTTCAACATTACGTTTTGTTTTAGGGCCTATGGTAGGCAATGGATATAACTTAATTATAGAAATAAGAAATATATTTTATAATACGCATTTAATTAATATTTCCACTTGAATTTACTATCAGGACCTGAAATAAATAGCTCATTACGAGTGCTAAAACTGTTTGCACTGTTGAACTAGGCGGAACGAATCAGATTACAATGAATTACAATTATACCACGGTTAATGATCTCTATGCTTTTCACATCAGGTATTGAGATAAAAAGGGGTGCACAAAGATCATATAAAATATGAGTATGACACCCATGTCGGTCGTTGTTTATGGCCGTTCTCTTAAATTTCTTGCTAAACACAGTTTATGTAGGCAAATCATTTAGATGAATAATACCAAAGTCGAGAGGAAAGTCGCATAGATATAGCATTTTGAATAAAAAGAGTAGCATTATTTTAAGCAATAACATTATTTTAAGCAATAGGTCTTAAAGAATCTTAGTGAAGTATCGAAGTACGCTATGCGCGGCAAGATCCGCAACGATAATATCCGTAGAACAGTCCGAATATCAACATAACTTACAAAATTGCTAAGTTAAAATAATACTGGCCATATTGACAACCATAAGGTAGGAAAACCCGCGAATGGAAGTCCTGCAAACCGCTCGGTAAACCAGCACAGTGTGCCCCTGGACTATGTGGAGTTATGGCTTGAACAGCACAAATATAACATAAAACTTTAAAAGGTTGGTTAATTATTATTTTATTGTCACGCCTGGATCCTTACGCGATAGGCAGAGAACAAGGTGTAACAAATATCTCTGTCCTTACAGATCTACTGTGCTTCTTCCAAATTCATCACTCTATACATGCAGAAACTTTTAAGTCTACTAGCAGTCAGAACTTAATAATAGGTAGAGTAAGGTTATAACAAACAAAATTCATAAAATATTGTTTAATGCACTTACTAGTTGATAATAGATAAATAATACAATTCAGTGAAGATAATAGTGATTGCTTGAAAAAAGTACAAATATATTACTTTTAGTAACGTAATAAAATTACATGCTCATATAAGTAAATAAACAATTTTGTACGTGTGTTTACCTTTGTATAAAATATACTATTTCTACTTTACTGAATAAATTAATACTTACACTTTATTTGAAAGTATAAAATAAAATGAAACATCAAAAGGTTAATGTGCTTGATAATGATCTAGTCTAGTCTCAAAACAACCTTGCAGTCCTTGCATCACAGGATATTAACAATAATATCCCCGTTTATTGGAGCTTCGTCGAGGTATTTCCGGAGGTACAAACAACTTTCATACAACATCTAGTAAACTGGCGCGTTACTTCACGGCTAACAACTGCTAAGTTGCAAGTAGTTTGTATGCACATAATCTATATTCACTGTTCAACATGCTGTTTAAAATCTTGTAGCGAGATTCTCTTAACATTTCGCCCTAAGCCTTTTAAAAGAAAGATAAACGACGGATGTGAAGGCTGTAGCGAAGTTTAACGTTATAAAGTTGCATGGATCACGGGCCGACAGCTAAAACGACAGATTATTTTGATTAATTACGGTAAGAACACGTTTTGGGACAGAATGGATTTACAGCACCCAAGGTCTTGTTGTATTTGCATAGGATTTTTTGTGACATAATACGGGTATATCGTATGTACCAGAGTTTTTATTCTAATTAGTGTTTAAATTTAAAACAAGTTTTCGTTGCCCGGAGTCTGGATTTGTGTCCGGTGCATAGCCATAGGCTCACCACTTATTTCGTAGTGGATTAACGGTAAGTGGTGAAACGTAGGAGTGTATTACGCTCCTTTGCCTAATTCTACGTTTATTAAAACGTTTTATGGAACCGGTATTATAATAGTGACAGTGAGAAGTCTCCGATACCGACATGTGTGTACGAAGAGTTTGATGAATGTATAAGAAGCAGTGCTCTCTGCCTACTTCATTAAGGACATTGCATGACTATATAATATTACAGTAGTAACTATTAAGTTGTGGATTGTTTGTTACAAAGTTTAAATACAAAATTATAACAATTTCAAGATAGTGACTTCAAAACTCCTATCATAATCTCCACCATTAGGACATATTTTATAGGGCTCGGTACGAAAAATTACTAACAACATAACTATTTCCCGCCAAAAAGTGGAATTACTGTCTGTAATGTCAATTTTTGGTTGGAAAAACACAAGAACTTATACAATGGTCACATAGTGAGCGTCATAATCAAAAGCTTGCTTTTCAATAAAATAACCAATTATAAAAAATATTCCAACTTAGAACTTCACGACTTCTTAAACCGACTCAGGCCGTCTGTCCGTTGCCCTGTCTTTTCATTATATAAATATTTCAAGAAAACGTAATAATTTATTGGAATCCATTTCTTTTCCATTTATTAACATATTTTACCTCGCAGAATTCAATAGATGCGTGATTCGTAAGATTTTTGATAAGAGCATTAATCAAAAAATTCTTTGGCGAATTTACTTAGATTTATGAAGATTCCTCGTATCCAAGGATGAAAGCGAAAACGAATACTTATTTATGTACATGTTATATATACACTTATGTGTGTTATTAATGATATTAATGTATGAAAATTAGAACAAATATGATACTTCAATTTTAATTTGTAGTTAATGATAATCCAATAGGATACTGTTAGACGATTATGTATAGAGCCCCCTCGGTCCGAGCTTAGACTAAATTGCCTGCCCCGTCCCTGGCTGAAAAACTCACATTTATTTATTAAACACTAAACATAAATATTTCAGATATTTAAAGGATGAGTGTAGAACGTTAAAAGCTAAATTGTTTGACCTTAATTAAGTCGTCAACTTTGTTAAGTATGAGTATTGGCCTATGAAATAAAAAAATCATCATCAAACGAATAATTAAATATTACCTACATAATTTCTTTCAATCATCATCAGCGTATCCAAGTCCACTACCGGAGAAAGACCTCCCCTTAGGGGTTTTTACACATAATCCGCATGTTGGGCATTTGGGGATCGCGGAGAAAAATTTCTTGTATCGCTCGTGCACTTGCCCGTCAAACAGTCAAGTAATCTGTAGACGTGCTTAGACAGGCTGAACTATACTGCAATCAGCCAGCGTCGAGTTTAGTCGTCTTTTGCGAAACCATGGTATCCCCGCATGTGGTCGGCGAATCTATTCTTTCTCTGCCCCAACACGGATCTTCTCCGCTTCGACACTAATCATATCTCATGTATTTATCCGTAGGTAATTTGCGTAGATATTTGCGAAACGTAGTCCGAATGTACTCCGAATGTACTCTGAATGTACTCCGAATGTACTCCGAATGTACTCTGAATGTACTCTGAAAGTACGAAAATGGTGGTACCTATATTATTTGTTTAAAAACCTGTGGAGGTGCGTGGCGCTTGCAACGATAAATAATTTTACTATTTATCGGTTTACTTGTCAATAAATTTACCAAAGTCGTCGCCGCAACGTTACTGCGATGAACGGAAACTCATGAAAAAGCATCTCGATTAGGTTCGAAAGTAGTCGGTCTATCCTAAAAAAAATATACGTGAGATAATTCTGTCCCTATACGAGTATAGGAGTATAATTTAATCACGGATACCTCATTTGTCGAAATACAAGAATCACTGGGAGATCTAAGTGAACAGCTACATAGCTGTGTGTTCGAGAATATACGTATGTATACACATGTATTTAACATACATATATTCTCGAACACGAGTTCCTTGCTATACTCGTATAATCCAATTTTTAGCTTTGCCTTGTTCGGGTAAGAAGTGCTCGAGGAATTTGAAATTACAAATGTGACCACATTGTACGTTCCAGAACAGCACAGTAAGAAATATATTATGAATAAAATTAAAATATTATTGAAGTTGAAATTAAAATATCATATTATTGAAGTTGAAATTAAAATATTATTAAAGTATATGTGGTCCACAAAACGGTCCGTGTATAATCAGCCTAACCAAATTTACGGACATAATCTCAAAGAAATAAGCTTACAGCTTAATAGTCTAACTAGCCTATTGTTTCAAGTATAAGAATATTATACTACTCGTATTTTGACTATTTATAGATTTTGTAGCATTCAATGCCTACTTGCCTGCTTGTACACCATAAATATGAATTATTATTATTATGCGCGTATAAAAATATTTACGTGATGTGCTTTGACGCTAATCAGGCTCCATCGTTTGACCTCCGCTCGGATTGGAACATTTTACTCAAATAATAAGCCGTAACTTCACGCTACGTTGACTGTTATTTTTACGTTTAGAGATTAATAATATAATATTTGCGGTCACTTTCTTACCGAGATATTTGATTTTATACACAACGTTTCAGCCAAACATAGGTTAAATTATAATCAAAGGTACTAATATTAGATTATAATTTAATATAGTAATTAATTAATTATTATTTTCTTTATTCCTTTCTCCAAAATCTTTATCAATTTAGTGTACAAAGGGCTAAGTCTTGGAAATCGGTCTTGATCAAGCCGATACGGACAAGTCTTTAGAATCATTTAATAAGCCTATCTTCGCGATGACTCCAAGCGATATTTGTTTGTGTTAGGTATCCCAAATAGGGTTATTAGAGAAAATCTTTATAAATGTTAACATTTCTTACATTTCTACTACATTTAAAACTTTAGTGAAACAATCTATGGATCTCAATAAATCTGCTGTATTAACATTAAGATATACGTAATTTCTATAAAATAATTTAAAATGAAAACAGTTCATACATAAACAATATGTTGATATACAATTGCTATATTTAATCGCTATAATGCCAATTCATTGCCTCGTTAGTCGAGTAGTTGCATGCGCGAGTTGCGCGTATTGGGTGGCCTTAGGTTCAAGTCCCGGATGGGGTACTATTGGATTTTTGTAATTTGGAATTTCTATTAGTGACTCGGAGTTTAATCGGTGTCCGGTGTATGGCAATAGGCTCACTACCTATTCTATGGGACGTAGACTAAATGGTGAAACGTGGGAGTGTACAACTACACTCCTCTGCCTACCCTTTCGAGGATTACAGGCGTGATATTACGTTTTTTTATAATGCCAATTGCTAACTAACAACAAAACGAAACTATACGTACTAAAAGTTATATGTTAAGTTATATGTTACTTAAATACTTAAGTTATATGGTATGACAGTAAAGTATAACCCATTTATACCTAATAATCTTATGAAATTGGAAAACTTTACAAACTCAACCAGAGAAGACGTTGAAGAGGAATGGAATTGTCTCGTTCCAAAAAATAAGAGAGTTAAGACTAATGGTCTTACTGAAAAGAGGGTGTATAATAACTGGTATACACTGTTGAGGAGGATCCGTCTTTCAGAGATCGTGAGTTTGCAAGAGTAATTGAAACATCGGGCTTAACTGAGATATGCGTAAGCTTTTCGCGTAAAGTATCTTATAGTACAAGGATACTAGAAAATATTTAGGCTAAGTCATTTTCTGCTAAACTGAATTGATCTAAAAAGAATTGGTCCGATTTTGGTCTATGCTACACTAGAATCGGAATAGTCCGGCGCCGCCCGTGGCCTTGAAACACTCCATTTCCTAAGGCCTAATTTATTCAAGGTATTAGCTTTACGAAGCCAGGGTCAGATTTTTGTAGTCGCTGATAATAACCCGGTGATTCTTAGCCACTGCTATGGTGCGATGGCGCTCATTAGGGGAGGCCTATGTCCAGCAGTGGATCAAGATAGACTGATCATTATTACTTTTAAATTTTCTATAGAACTACTTGACGTTGTTTAATGTGAATCAGGTTTCGGATACTGTATACAAGTAAATCCATCAGTGCATAATACTTTTACTCATCGAGTCAAATTGATCAGGCAGTCAGTGGACGTATTCGATGCAGGATCAACACCGTAAAGCAAGGAACGGCAGCTAAATCGCCAATTATGGAACGGTTGTATTTACTATTATCCACCGACCATACCATACATATTACCGTGAAACCGAAAAATAAGATTAATTTTAGAATATAATGGGCTTAACTTGAGAACCTGGAGCGGGTGCAGTGATGCCGATGATGTGAAGTCAGTGTCCAGCAGTGGATTTATCTCAGATGCTGATAGATGGACATGGAATTAGAGAAACATCTGAGATATTTCCAATTTTAAGATGACTCAGATGTGTCATCTCAAATCAAAAACTTAAAATGCTATTCTGTCTCGCTGGCCAAATGTAGGCTGGCAAACTCTATATGCCTTAGAGAACATTATGATAACTCCAAATTGAGTTGGTTTTCTTATGAAGGTTTCCTACACCGACAGAAGGAAGTTATATTTAGTGTTGAAAACGCACATAATTTTGTATGAAAAGAGAAACGCACAAGGATATGAACCCAAGACTCTAAGGTGGTTAAATTCTAAAAAAGCGCTGTTTTTGACTCGGTATTGTCTATTGTTGATTCCACCACTCGAACTAACAAGAGACAATTGATCTGCGGAGGAAATTGAGTCGTTCAATTAGATTGATCAGCTTCATGAGAAGTTTAATAATAATAATGATAATTAATAACGGTAGGTATACACAATTTACTAAACAATGCAGTACAAATATCCCACGTTGCATATTTTTGGATTAAGGTTTGACCCCCTGTTTAATATGAAAAACACCACTTTACAAAGCCGTGTTGTTGCGCGCTAAGAAGAAATGGCAGAATATCTACGGATAAAACAAATCTTAAATGGACTGCCTAGTTGGTCGAATGGTTGCAACCATGACTGCCGATCTGCAAGTCCTGGGTTCAATTTTCGGGTCGGGTACTATTCGATTTTTCTAATTTACAGTTTCTAATGGTGACTCACAGTCTGGATTCGTGCC
>DWFT01000583.1:0-11367 GCA_018246795.1 Microceris patrobas patrobas
TCAACATTAACAACATAAGAAGTCACAGTTCAATCTAATAGTGCATCAACCAGATCGGATGACCCACTCATCGGAACCGAGTCCTCAACCTAGACAACATCAGACTACACCACTTGCCCGGCTTTCTCCAAGCAGTGAGTTAAGTCAGCAACCAAGAATTCTCACCCTTCACGATATATCAGGAAAACCTTTGCAAAGCGCCTTATTGGCTACAACTTCGAGTTCTGGAGGAGTTGGTAAAGATGCTTTACACAGTAATAGTGAGCGAAGCCTGAACAGTCCAGTAATGTCGCAACTGAGCGGGCAAAGTTCATCCGCCGGTAGGAAAACGCCTAGCGCGCCACCTCAAGTGCCTCAAGTGGTTTCCGTAGGATCGGGCGCAGTGGGGTTAACTGCGGAAGAAATCGAAAGAATGAACGCTAGGCAGCGAACTTCAAGTCTAGTTTCCACCCTAGATGCAGTGTCCAGTTCTAGCGAGGCACCCCGAGGCGGTGGAGTCAGTCATCACATGTCCCATAGGCATCATTCGCCGCCAGTCGACAACAGGAGCTCTACAGGTTCAGACGATGAAAGTGGGAATGATAGCTTCACATGTTCAGAAATAGAATACGACAATAACAGTATCAGTGCCGACAAGCCGGAAGATGTGAGAAGACAGAACGTGAGCAGCGGAAGTAACAATAAAAAACCTATATTACCACCTCCTTACGAAAGCTTCGATTCTTCTTTTCGAGGGTCACTGAGTACCTTGGTCGCTTCGGATGATGACTTGGCTCCCCACGTCGGTTCAGCGCTGTACCGGCAAGCCAACGGCTCCCCGGCACCGGCGCCCCTCGGCTGGGACTATTTACTAAATTGGGGTCCAAATTTTGAAAGTATGATCGGAGTTTTTAAAGACATTGCTGAACTACCAGATTCAGTCAATGGACGAATGTCTTCCTCGCTGAGACTTCCAAACGGCACACCCAAGCCGTCCGAAGAATACGTTTAATATTATAAGGAAACTGTTTTGTAAATAGATATATAATTAAATTTAAATATTTTGTACAAAATTGTTGGGATCTTGTATCAAGGTCTGTCTAGTTTCAATTTCTTGCCATATCTTGTTAAACTATGTACATGGTTTTATGTACGTAGTGAATTTTGTATTAGGTTATTAATATTGTCTTATTTCAAACCTCATTGTAAATATATGTCAAGAAAAACATTGTAGATACGTAGCGTTAAGTTGTTTGTAGAAACTGTATTTACCTTTTGTACAGCGCATTTATTGAAATTTTATCAGATTCAAGCATCGTTTGAAACACGAGATTTGTTCATTTCAGTCAAACACACTGTTTCTGTTGAACACATACATGGTGTTCCATTTCATAAAGCATTCATTCAATTCATATCGAACGCAAGTAAGACATAATAAGAATAGCACGTAATAAAGAACTCTGCCTGAAACCTACAGCTACTCAACTGAATGAAATACGCTTACTTTTACGTAGAAGTCGTTTATTAATTTACTCATAAGCTTACAACAAGTACATTTACAGTCAGAGCTCTTAATTTCGTGTCATGTTAATAGACTTCCTTGTATTGTATGAGCCATATTAATTAGTGAACAAAGTGCCAAATGCGTCTCCTGTTCAAAAGAACCGACTGACTTTAATTATTTGTATAAACAATAAAATGATTCTGAATAATATAATTTTTATTTTCCCTATTTGCGTTAGAATTATGTACATCAGATTTCATATTTTCAATAATTTCATATATAATCGCGGCATACATACATACTTCGCTAATGGATGAACCGAAATGTTGGTTTTGAAGAGCTTGCAAAAATGTGCCTTTATATTTCGATAAAAATGAACAGTGCATAATTAACTACAAGAAACGGTTTTATTTATCGACTTAATATTTTCCAATATAATCTTTAACTTGTTCACATCACTCCCTTTTTAATAACAACCCTACCGAATCTACCAAAAAACGTAAAAATACAGCCAAGTTCCTATCCAAAAATCTCAACCTGTTAAGGTAACTACTGAGATCTTATATGAGACCAATTTCTTTACGGCTTACGATAGATAGTCTAGTTCTCGAAATTGAATTACGAAATAACATAAATGTATAAAAATCCTCAATCTAACGTAACATCATGTCTATAATTCCCTAAGGGGTAGGCAGAGGAGTATAGTACACTCCCACGCTTTACCATTTACCCTTACGTCCCACCAAAGAATTGGTATGAAAATTACATCGGGCACAGATCCCGATTCCAAGCCACTGCTAGAAATTTCTATCGGTAAATCGAAGTTATAAAAATTCAATGGTACTTGACCCAGGGGTCGTATTCAGGACCTCTCGATCAACGAGTCGGTCAATGCCTCAGGAAATATGTTCATAATTTTCCAAATATAGGATTCAATTACATTTTTATTTTAGTAGTACATTTTTTATATTAAAAAAGTTATACTAAAAACTATAGTTGAACATCACCCGAGTAATATTCTTCAATTTACTCCATATTTTCACATCAATAATACTTTTGTCTTTTTATTTAACCTTGGCAACTAACATTAGGTGTAGAATCATAATGTTTGTATAATGGTGTACGACACTTAAGAACGTAGGTATATCTAGTCAGTAGGAAATGGTGTACTTTGAGAAAAAAAACAATTTCACTATCTGCTCGAGACTTCTGTTGCAATTATAAAAACGTCGTAAAACGCTCAAAACGCATGCTATTTACGATAAGATCGCACGGTGCGCTTGTTTGTCGATAATTTTCTCACCGTTTACATAATTCGGAACAATGTTGCCGTAGAGAAGAAGTATAGCAATATGTTTGTTCTTTTAATAGCTTTGCTAATATCCAACTTCATTTCATTCACCTCTCATTTCAATTACTTCTCGTAAGCCAGAGCTGTTTACTCATAGTATCGCATTATGTTATTTTGTATGCTGTGTATGTAAATTTTGCTATATGTTTTCGCTGAAAAAGTTATAAATTGTATTTGTGATATATTTATAGATAAACCTTTGAGTATGACTTTGTCACTTTATATGTATCAATAAACTATTTTATTTATAAACCGCCTTTAAGATACTAAGTTGAATAATATTTAAAATAAATTTAAGATTAACGTTTAGAATGTTATTCCTAGATGTCCATAATGAGTGATAATCAATCACCTCTATTGTTACATTATATACCGAATCGATTTATGAACATTAATTATAGCCAATTACCTTAATTGTACCCTAAACTAATATTTTGGGCTTATACACAAGCTTACACAATAAATTATATCTGCAATGAATTTTGCAGTCCACCTTTTTATTTAGACATTCGCAATTTCTTTTGTAAATATCTAACATTTTTTTATTATTAACAATTTTGTAACATTTAGGTATTAAAATGGACCTTAAAAATTATGAAATTAAATCCTGAGTTTGACTGGATAGTTTGTTTTTGAGATTTACATTTTCGCAAATTTATAAATAATGTACCTTACAATTAGAACGAATATGCATATGTATGTACCTACACGGCATAAACGATACAAAATCACAAAATGTATGTATCCGTTAGCGAACAAATGTGTTAACGGAAAATTTGGAAAGACCTTTACAAACGTAACTAGGCAAATAAATTAGTACAGAGCAATGTCAGCGATATAATTGTAAAGCGGCTTTTAAACTAGGGTTTTAGATTAGGAATTAACACACTGGAAATATCAAGGAGCAATTCTTCAGTTTTCATTGTTTCGAAGAACTGATCGGATGTCTTCAATAGTAGTAATTTACAAACCTAAATATTAGTACTTGGCCTGACTAACAGGTCGTCGACTGATACCTGACAAATCGATTGAGACACGAGTACGGAGAAATGTGTTGCTTTTTTGTGAATGTTTTCTCCTACATTTATATGAGTAAGTACCTTTTGTTAAATATTTTCTCCAAATAATAAATTGTTAACAGTAATTTTCACATGATTATGTTAATTTCAAAAGCGACAGTTGTAGTATTTATTGCACGGATTTCACTTTATTTAACAAGTGAATTAAGTTTAACAAAATACAAATTACAAATATATTTTTATTAGTGCGGCATTAAATATGTACCTAAACATAACTTATTGTAATGTACTTTTTTTAATTGTATTTCAATTTTGATAATAACATCATGACCTTAATTGATCGAAATAGTAGGCAGAGAAGTGTTCCACTTCCACCAAGGAATGAAGGGCATATTATATTGAATAAATTCATTGGCATGCAGTTTATACGGAATTCACACGGTGACTTAAACTTCTAAGCCTAAATCTTCTAATTTGATTAATAATACGTAGGTATTTCTGAATAATTTTTTAGAAGATTGTGTCATATTTGGTACCTAATATTTAAGTTCATAAAAATAAGTAACTGAATTTTGCAGCTTCCTTTTTTACTATGACATCCTCGTGCGTGGTGCCCCCCATGGAATGTCCAAATGAAAATGTAACCTTTTGGCTTTACACCAGGTGGGTGATAACTGATACTAATCGTTGTAAGACAAGTTTCAAAGATTTTTAGCGAAACCAGTCTTTATTATGTAAAATATCCTCGACGTAAAGATTGTTAACTTTTCATAAAAATATAAAACTACATTTTAAAAAATCTCTGAATATAATAGGTAAAATAACTGCGTTATCAGTCACGATAATAGGTTAGTATGTGTGCTAAAGATAGTATATACGAGTATATATTTGTTGGCTAATAATAAAATACTAAATGAAGTATTCGTGATTAATAAGTATTACCGAATGAATACAAATACGAATTTTGGGAACTTCCCTAGTGTACTTGTAAATACACTCGTACGGTATAGTCCTAGAAAGCTTAAGAAAACATGCCATCTATATTTTGGTGAGCTTAGTAAATATCAGATTTTATGACCTTGTTTTCTTAAGTGAATTGAAATCAAAGATCCCTAGTTCGTAATTAAACTGAGGTGAAGATAAACTTTAGACAGTTGGTCCAGAGAATCTCTGAGAGAGCTTTGATTCGTTTGGTTTCAGGGTAAATTTAAATTTAGACGGCGTACGAGCGAGTGTTAACAGTTTATTTAATTATGTAAATGACATGCTATTAGGAATTAAATTTCAAAAATTCTACATATAACTCTGATTAATTTGCATTTTAAATTTCAATACCTAAGGGGTAATTTAATATGATTATAAATATGAATTACGTAATAAATACATAATTAATTCAGATGTCCTCACGGTATTCTACTAAATATTTAGTCAAAACTGAACACTAATTGAATGTGTTTTAACTATATTGAGAACTAACATAAACAATGAAACGTATTTTAACTGTACTGAGAACTAAACTAATAATAAACAGTGATTTATGATTGGCTGGCATGTCACGGCTGGTCGCGCAGAAGGAAAACCTTACATCCACGTCTGCACGTTACGACGTTGGCCAGTATCTAACTGAACTCTTTACTCGCGCCCATTGAAGCTGCGATGAAAGCGAGGTCATTACCTGAAACAAAGACGAAAGCCGCTCAAACTGCGCATAAATCGTGCCACGCTGTTTACTCACGGCGAGGTTTCCTAGGACGCCGCCAAAGAAAACGCAGCCTAGTTTGCCGGGAAACGTGCACGTTGAAAGAAACCTTTTTTATGTAATACAAATGTTTCAAAAGGGGTTGCATGCCGCGATATTATAAGTTTTACAAGGTCTCGCTCGAAATCTTCGAATATATTTACGGTGTCTAAGTCTATTTGCGCGTGTTACAGACGACACTGTTTACAGGACAGGCTAAGCAAACTACAGCTTACATTAACATACACAGTGCATACTTGTTCTGGAATATTCTCTTCAGTTGGCCTAGTATAGCCACAGAAGGTTTTCTTTTGTTCACAATAACCGAATTGTACATTAGATAAAGTATTAAAAACTTAATATTAACTGTGAATCTACTAATGGTAATTAATACAATTACACATATAATTACCTCGCTGTGTTGCCATGAAAATAATTGTTATTGCCTTCTAATAATGCACATACATAAATTATTTTAAAACATATTGTATATTGAACAACACTATATTTTTAACGTTCATTGTTTTATATTGACAGTTTGGGTGCAATATTTCTATAATCTTTCATAATCAAAAGCGTATTTTACCGCTCATATGGTGGCATAGGTTAATGAAAAACCTGGTATTTTAAACATCCTAAGCCCTTCAACGAGGTTTAGAAATTATTAACTAACGGTAACAAACTGGACTTACTCCGTAACTACCCCCAAACCATAACTCTCATGGAAATATGCCCATCCAAGTTCCGACTTCACAAATCGTTTGCAATCTGCAGCTGCATCAGCCTATGAGTGCTTTAGTAACCAAAATTGATTACATTTGTTATCCTTTCACACGACAAAAAACAATTCCATGTTTCCTTATATCAATCAACACTATTAACATTCCTCGTTTTTCTATCGCAGAATCATGTACTAACCTTTATTACCTAATCAGCAAATTCGATTTCCTTATAAACAATAGAAAACTATCGCTGACACTACGATTAATGGCATCATATAATAAAAGCGACTGTTTCCTGAGCCTCACCCGTCTCATGATACAGCCATGATACACGACCTCAATACAGCCAAGTAGGTATCCGTGCTGACAGTTGTTGATGTACTCGTAAGCTGCTCACAATTGAATATAGTACTGAATCATTGAGATAGCGCTGACCTCCGCCACGTATAAATAGTGACTTCGCTGCATGGTATATTATATAGGTATAGGTTTATTCTTAAACACTCAAGTACTGCGTTGGACACATTGCACAGTTAGGTCCCTTGCCGGATTTGAAGTAATTGTAATATATAATTGAAAAGGACTTATATCTATGACATATTATTTGTGTGATAGATCCGTGAGAAAAATAGAAAACAATAAGTTGCCTAAGGTACATATAACCTATAGGTTTAAGACCAGCGAAATATAAAAGAAAATAAGCTTATATGTGTTAACAGCCTGTGAACGAAGGTATACCTACGTGACATTATGTAAAAAAATATAAATCCATAATTAACTGTGTAACTATTATGATTTATTAATAGTTTGGTTTATTACTTGTTTCGTCAAGTATTAATTATTGAGTAAGGTTTAAGTTATAATTGATATTTAATTTTATAACTGTAATAATTATATCAGCAGTTCGATTTGTTAACAATATTCCGTTAAGTTTTAGATATTATTTAAATGCTCAGTTGCTATACTTGACATATGCATCATAAGAGGGTTAACAAACGCATGTTTTAGAGTACTTCGACAAGTTACGGGTCTGTTTGGGTCTTTTCCCGCTAAGCTTGGAACGAAGAAGTGAGGGAGAATCCGTAAGTTTCAGACAAGAGTTAAGCTCTTTTATGATAAACATGAACTCATATAATCTTCTGTCTTACATCTTTACCATAAAATAACATCACCCTTGTATTTTCCGGAGGGATAAACAGAAGAATTTACGTTTTCGACAGTTCCCTATAAAGAGGCTAACATATCATAAGCAACAATGAAAAGACAGCGCTTATTAACTAACTATGCTTTGAACATTTTACATTTTAATAAATAAATATTAATTAATTACGCGCCTTACGTAGCTCATTTTGGTATACTGTTTTTGTCCATATCCATATCCGCGTTGTCATCCCCTCTTGCCTTTTACCTGCACAAAATGCGACCCTCTGAATCCTCATGTGTAGCAACGATCTTATGACATACATCGAACACCACAGATACCTACTATTAGTAACTGAACCAGAACTTATTTACGCCACATTTACTAATATTAATTTATTTTGTTAACAATAAACATTAATTCATTGATAATCTTATTAACAATGCTATCTAAGCTTGTTAGTAAAAGACCTACTCTTACCGTTCTATCATGATCGGTGAGAATGTCCTTAAGAGGTACGGGTCACTTGTTATTTGTTGCCATGCAACCAAGGTCAACATTGTTACCAACGCTGTTACAAGGCCCCTCACAATATTTGAAAAACAAAATAAAATGACCCTTGCATTAGTCCCGTATGTGGTGTAATATCTGACATCTCACCTTGATACAAACAACATTAAAATTAATTAGCATACCTATTTGTACCTGC
Organism: Microceris patrobas patrobas; assembly: GCA_018246795.1. Lineage (NCBI taxonomy): Eukaryota > Metazoa > Arthropoda > Insecta > Lepidoptera > Hesperiidae > Microceris > Microceris patrobas. Next base: position 8,164 of record DWFT01000583.1, read on the forward strand.
TGCATTCATATTCATATTAATTACTTGGAATAAGTAGACAAAAATCGCACGTAAAAAGAGTAAAATCTTACATTTTTTGCAGGCCGAGTCATTAAGAGATTGTTGATTTTATTTTAGGTTTTTATTTATTTAACGGAAAAGGCTAAAGTACTACCTAAAAGGCTAAGATTCTGCCATTACAGATTAACTGAACACTATTTTATTGTAAATCAATAATGTATTACGTTTCATAATATTAAATGTTATTATATTAAGTCAGCATTGTTAGTCGAGTGATTCAGAAATCATGGGTTCAAATCCATGACGCACACCTCTTTACAAAAAATGCGCATTTAATTTTACATATCACTTGCTATAACGGTAAAGGAAAGCACCATGATCAAACCTGCACGCTTTAGAGTTTATACAAAAAAATATCTAAGCCTTATGAAGGGTGCCAACTTTGCCAGCGTGACAGACTATGGTTTTAACCCACTCATTATGAGAGGAGATCTGAGTTCCGACAGTGGAATGGTAAAAGGGTCGAGAGCGCGTAAGAGCTGCTTTCGCTTTTTGAAACATTTCACTCCTCAAATTAATTAATAATGAAAAACTAACACAGCCGCCTTCTATTTTATCTGCTAGTTTATATCATCCAAAATGGCTGCCGGTTTGTTTTCAAACTTTCTTTAGCGTTGATCAATATGCGTAATTGTGTACTGATATATTTAGATTAAGTTAAAGTAAAGGTAAAATAAGAATAAGTTATGATACATACCCAAATGTTAATTCATATTAAATATATACCTTCAAATAAATGTAAAATAATATAGAGAATATATTTACAGTAAACATCCGAAGGTGTTAGTTACATATATAGTTGGGGTTTGAAAGAAAACAAGAAACAATCTTCAATGATATTTTATTAAATGTTATTTAATAACAAACACATGCTATGAGCTTATTCATAAACTAACTTTTTATGACACTTGTAACATGAATCACAAATATTTAATAAGGAGGATCCAGTAGATGACTAGTCCGTATTAAAACAAATGTAAACCGACTACCATATTATGACAAATTAATAATGATGAGCGTAAATTAGAAACAGTGGGAAGGCTATAGTGTGAGCGTTAACGCTGTGACGTTAATTGAACGATATAATGAAATGATAATGGATATTTGAAAATGAGTTTAATTAAACTTTATAACGTTAACATGGTTACAGAGGCTTATATGATGCAAAACATTTTACTATTATTATTTATAAGGAATTAACGCAAAACCTAAAATTACGTCGACAGTGATATTGTCAGAATGAAACACCTGTCGACTGCTGGTCGAAATATCATGTTTACTACTTTGAGAGCTTATCGTAAATATCTCAGAGAGCGTCATACGAGATTCTATCTGATGCTTAATTAATGTGACGTATAAAACAAGCCGCCAGTACAGTTGGTTGGGCAGCCGCCAACTTGCTCTTTTTGCTCAGCACATCTGAAATGTGTTATACGTAACATCTATCTACGTATCGCACATTCTCTCTAGGAATGGGGCGCTGTACGCGACGTCGAACACCACAAATCAGTAGCCACTTTGTTCTTTCACGGTCGCAAACGCTTCTTCGCCGAGAAACCGGTATTGATCTATTTTTAAAATGATTACTGCCTGTTTATTATCACATTGTTCGATTTTGTTCGTTCCCGCCGACAGTTAGACTTAGAATAGCTATACCATTGTGAGCAAAGATTACACGCTTAATGTTAAACAAAGCTAGCTAATTGTGTACGTCCACTCTTTTGTAATGCACGACCAGAAATAATGGGGAAAGTCGAACAGTCGTTACGTGTTTTGTTCGGCTGATTTGAGAATTGTTTCACAAAACTACAGGGTTCATCGACATTGTTACGATATTTTAAGCACGTTACTTAGAAAATGTTGCGATACGTTCCAGTATTCATATTCTACAAAGTTTCTACAGACTATTGCAGATTGCTATTAATTTTAATGGTAGCCATTCGTTTAATATATGCACTAACTCTTGCATCTAAAAACTAGAACGAATGAATTGTAAAACTTTCACATTATGTGAACTTATAAGGACAGAGAATGTAAAAATCCTTGGGTATTGTACGGAATTCGGAATAATTTCAATTCCACCTAAAGGATGATCGATTGAGATATTCACAATAATTCCCGCAAAATTGACAAAGCCGTTTTGAGCAAAGAGTTCCCATAGTGAAAAATCTTTATAATAGAAAGATGGATTCCTACAACAAAGGCGATGTGTGCAGAAAAATGCCTCAAATTATATTGAAGTCGTAGAAAGCACAATAGAAAATCCGTATGGAGGCCGTAGGTTCCTTGAATGCAGACTAAATCGACTTTACCTAGAGACCACTTACAATATGCCTCCATTTTATTAAAGGTCGCCTTCATTTTTGCTAAAGTAACAGTCTTTACTGGAATTCATAAGATAACCCTACTTTTTATAAGTTACACTTTCATATGTTTGAATAGAATCTAATAAGGCTTTATTAAAATATCTTCACAGCAATGTTTAGTGTCTTGGACAAGAAATAAAATGTTTGCCTCGTGGATTCTTTTCGTATATATTATGTCATCTTTGTACGTCTCAGATTAAATTGCCAAAAGGATTTGAACAAATATTTTAAAGATGAACGTTCTTTATTTTAAATTGTGATATATTAATTTAAATAACGTAATAAGATATAAATCAACGTATAGTAGAAATAGACTGGCGGTTTAAATGTCGCCACCCACTCCCAAAGTCCTGGGTTTATACAACGAAACGCATCACTTACCTACTTCACAAAATGTGCATTTTAAGGTTAAAAACCACTTGCTGTACCGGTAAAAGGAAACATTGTAACAAAATCTGCACACTAGACATTTCCATAATGCTCTATAAGGCATATAAACTCTGTCAACACGCACTTGGTCAGCATGGCAGACAGTGACCTTCGTCCTTATCGTTTTGAGAGGAGCTCTATAAATCTGAATGAAGGAAACCCCAATCACATAAAAATACTACCATCAGATAGTGTCACTATCAGATCACAGCTTGATATACATATATAAACCACCCCTAAGATGTGTTTAATTGGCAGGAAAAATAAATTATATTAAAAATACAATCTACCCATACTATTACTGTGTAATTGCTTATTAATAATCATAAGTTGAATTTAAAGTGAAAGA
>DWFT01000584.1:0-11366 GCA_018246795.1 Microceris patrobas patrobas
ACAAAAACACAGACAAAAGAAGATCTTAAAAAGAATCTGAGAGGTCAAATTAGAGCTAACGCTAATGATGTTAGACCGGAATTTAGGTAACGTTTCAGGTAATTATGCAGTATTTGCTAATTAATAATACTAACAGGAAGTTATGATGGACATATCGTCTGACTTTCTCTTCCTATGTGGTAGTGGCTCGGAGTCTAGATCTGTGTCCGGTGTATGACAATAGACTCACCATCTACTCCATGGGACGTTAAGCGTAACTAGGTAAACGTGAAGGTGTGCTACAGTCTTTTGCCTACCCCTTCGGTGATCACAGGCGTGATGTTACGTTTTACGTTTTCGTTAATTTTAATTTTTTGTTAAACTATTTTACATAAACACTAGATTATATATTTCGCATATATTCTGACACATTCCTTTACCTTCCCGATAAGCTTCCAAGCAAGATCTTTAAACGCATAAAGTTTTTAAGAACCAACAAATTACGAAGACCGTAGTTTTTCTGTGCGCGGCCAAAGATAATAAATGAATAGCAATAACGTTCCAGTGTTGCCAGTGTGACGCACGGCGCGGTGATTCGTTGCGCTGGTGCAATGAACCACTGATGGATCATAGATTCGGCTTCCAGTGAGCGTGTGACGTTAGCTACGCCACATTTGCACGGAGCGGGTATAATCGTCTGTGTAACGCTATCGGAACCATCTCAGATCTACCGCGATGTACAATTGCAATTCAAAAGAGGTAAGCCTATTGCCATACACCGGGCATAGATCCAGACTCCAAGTCACTACTAGGAATTCTAAATTAGAAAAACTAATAGTGCTCGGGATTTGAACCCAGGACCTCTCGATCGGCAGTCGCACTTGCAACCAACAAGGCACCAATTAAAATTAATATCTTAGCACATCTCCAGACGAGGCAGTCTGATCCCAAAGTAGGCTCGATTAGTATTAAATGGAAAATAAAGATTAGTATTTAATGGAAATGGAATCCACGGCATCCAACTCAGCAGTCAGATTCTCTAAGAATAAGACGGACAAGTCGAAGCCAAAAGGACTAAACATTTAAAACAATATGACGTACTCAAACTTTAATAATAGGGGAGTTAGTAGCTTTTAATATGTTTGATTTTATCACTATTCGACCGCGATGTCTGTAACTATTTGGTAGAAAATAATATATAATCATTGTAAACCAACACAGACACATAATAAAAAGGCGATCATAGTATAGAGCTAAAAAAACACAAACATTTAAAAAGACTTTTTCGCCACGTCTGTTCATTTGAAGTCTGTTCAAAAATCCAACTAGGTAATGAGTAAGTGTCCGTAAACTCAACAAAAATTGATTTACAGCTAAGCAATATTCCTTACAGCTGTTTTAGTTTCTAAACCAAACACTTTCCTTCTGGATCCGTTCTTAAAAACTTACGAACCCAACAATAGGACATATTTCTTAACACAAACCAAGTAGCAGATAGCCGATCTATAAAAATTACTGTACGCGCCATAATTGATAGGACAATACATAATAACAATATTTCATCCGCCATTTTCGATACGCTGAGTTTATAATGCTCTACTATACGTTACAAATACATTTTAAACTCTGTGGTCATACGCCTAAAGTGGTGTTTAGCTTGTGGCGTTTTTATCGTGCTATTAACCTCGGCATCGTAGGCGCGTGCGTAGGTACGCTAAAAAAATCTGGATAGAACATCAATCACAGGCTAAAACACTTGCACTTAGCAGCGTATCGCTGAGAGATTGATGGGCGGAAACGCTGAATAAACGATTTGTTTGCACAATGTAGCGCTTTACTGCTGTAGGGTCTGTTGATTGGTATAACCGTTTTGTATATACACTGTGAAATAATCAAGGACGTTTTAACTTTTAGCAATTAAATGGATGAAGTCTAAAATGATTATAAATGTACCGGCTTAACTCACGGACGTTTTTGCGGGTGGCCCCGACTTGTTTCAGTCCTGTACGAGGTCCTTCCTCATGAGCTCCCGGCGCTTGCAATGAGGTCGAAGGCTAAAATGTTTTTTTTTGGGGATATAAGATTTTTATTGAGGATCTGTATATAATGGTCAGTAAGCTGACGTATCTACAGAATCTTATCTAGAATTTTAAAAACAAATACTGTTCCAATTTAGAAATGAAAAATTGCGGTAAAAACTGTTTACACTTAAAGGAAAAGCAAGTCGAATTTAAATAAATTAAATTAGAAAATTAAATTTATTTCGCTAAGATAAAATAATGCTAATAGATATTAATATAACCGCTTTTATTCTAAAAAGAATAATATGTCTTTTTTATAATTTTTACATTAACCAAAACGAAATAATAGCTTATTTAAAATCATTGTAGTCCTTTAAACTCACATTAAGTGTTAACAGCAGAAAATATATAAATCGCAACCGATATATGTAATTGTCGATTCCTTTTTAAGAATGGTTGTTAATTTTTTCTATGTCATTTGGATCAATGCTACACAATTGTGCCACAATAGCAGTGATTGCAGTAATGTCGGTTTGAAGAGCATCGTAGGCAGGTACTAATATGTAAGTGTTACGTACACATTCTATTTTCGGCTTCAACCTTAAAAGCGCCAAATATGAGATTTTATTGTACCTTAAAAGGTTGTGGTAATGATAAAAATAAACAATAGCCAATGAAAATTGTGTAGTAAAAATATAACACTTATAACCAACCGCCTTTTTAGTTCAAATTTAAAATCGTATAAGCGTTATCTTAAGTTAAGACGAACACTCTTTATAAGGAATCGCTTTAGAAATTTAGTTTATTTTAATTGTCCATAAAGTGTGCATTCATTTACGCACTTAAGACTATTTGCATTCAACTATATCTCACGTTGCTTATGAATTACATTTTCTTTTCATTTAAGGCATGTTTTAAATTGCGTAAAATGATTTTATGAAATTCATATGCCTTCTTGAATTTCATTTTTTACGGCTGATAAATCTAAGAGCATTAGTCCAAATTTAAAATGAAAAAATATGCTGCAATCGTTAACGGTCCACAGACTATATATGAGTATAACAAAAGCGCGGCAAAAAATATCAGGCGACCGCACAACGCAAGATTAATGAATCTTCAGTCAACGGCCAAATAATGTCACTAATTGCTTAGAGAGCAATAATTAATTCCATTATCCATGAATAGATTGATGACAATTGTAACCGAGGCGCTCAATTTGTCAAAATTTATGTGGGCATTGACTTAAGTTGCCAATGTGAATGTATGAAGATACTGTTCAGAACACGCAGAAGATATTACTTATGCATGTTTAACAGCAGTGATAGTATATTTACAACAATAGTGCTGCTGGGTGTTGTTAACATTTAAAGGATAATTTGAGTGTATTATAAAAAACTGTTATATACACCCATATTTCAATTTTAATCGAGTAACGATTCCAAATTCCGAATATGTCTATGCAAAAATAATCATTACGTTTCCCGCCAAATGTCGTAGTTTACTTTTTAATTTATATATTTTTAATTTTCTCTGTTTGAATGTCCTTAAATTAATCCAATCGTATTCAATAGCGTCGAAAGAGGTTTCTTCATATATATGTATATTATGTCAGGCATTTCAATTTGAAAGCATGACTAATTCCGTTTCTGACACAGTTTAATGTAGACAATTGTCGCTAATGGTTACTGTAATTGATTGTCGCAAATTAATCTCTTTCGTTACTAAACGTTTGAAATTTTGACTCGGAAGATGATCACAAGTGGATTTACATTTCGTCTGTATCTACTACCTAGAAATACTCACTGTGTTGACTTTCAGACACAGTATTAGTATTGTGGAAGATAAGGTTTAATCGTATAACGATGTCCGTAGTAACCTCATAAAGAAAACAAGTTAGCGATGTGTATGACCTCTCGCGGAAACGTCCGACAACTTCGCTTAACAACAGCTATAATTATTGTTGAACTGATGTGGATACAATCCACTGAAATCTGTTTCAAGAATCACTTTTTAATGTATGGTAAATTTTACCGCCTAAAAGCCGTCACAGATGGAGCTATAATATGTATATACTATAGTGGGGCAAATTATCTTATATTGCAATATATTTCTTTCTTTTTAAAAATATGCAAACAGATATAGCAAGACATACGTCCACATAATAATATTATTGCGATATTGATGGCAAAGATATAACCTACAGTAGAGTAGTTTGCTATATTATAGCGAGGCATATTAAGACATATTATAGCTCATTCTGTGATACCCTAGGTCTAACATAAGCATATATTTTTAGTGGCATTACGCATCGCACATATGATTAACATATCGTAAGTTTTAGCACTGGCTGTGTAACGCAGACGTGCCGGCGTCGGCGCGCGGCGGAAACGATGTTTAACATTTTTATGTTTATTTGTAGCTTGGTTTGTTTATGGCCTATTTTATTATTTTGTATCGAATGGTTTATTCGTTAATTTTATTTATTGAAGTTTTTGCCGTTAATCAATAATTTTGTTGTTGGAGAGTTTTATACAAAACTTTTTACAGAATGAAAAGGGTTAAGATCATAGTCTACCAGTTTAGAAAATTACGTTGGTAGCTTCACGTCAATGTGTCATGGTATTTTCCTTCTAATGTTACAAGAACTGTCATTTAATTTAAAAAAACACATGTAATTTAATAAAGTCAATAGACGTGCCAGTTGCTTTTGTAAACCTATATCTATATAAATAACTAACATTGGAGTGTTTGTTTGTAATGTTAAATTATGTTAAATTATAAGTTAAATTATGTTACACATTATGTTAAAAATCTCTAACTCCCGTGCGAAGTCACAGGAATAGCCAGTTATAAAATAAAAATAAAACATTTTTAGATATTGAAAAAAATCCCTTTATTTTTGCGCTTCAACTTTGACAAGCCCTTTTTTTATTTTTTTCAACCCATTACAATTCCACGGTTGGAGTACGGGTCTCCTCTCATATTAAGAGGGTTATCGCCATAGTCTGTCTGTCTGTCTGTCAGTCTGTCAATATATAAAAATAATTAATAATTGTTTGCATTGTTAAAACTCTAAAAAATAACCAAATAATTGAATTCATTAAATACCAACATTTTGGAAACTTAGGGATAGAATAAGCTTAAATATAACTACGCGAACGTTAAACAAAATACACCAGACTCCTCACTCCAGAACAGAGTATACAGAAAGGAACAATGAGAAAGTAGATCGATTATGTGAAATACAACAGGAAGGCTGAATCACGCGCGCAGTCTCGCAGTGATTGGAAAGCTAAATTATTATAATTAGCTGATACAGTGATTCAAAAGCAGACACATTTCGATAGAATCGTGTAACGTTTCTCCTTTTAAAGTTTTGCCACATTTTACGCGCTTCACTTTCTCGTTAAACATAGCGCGCGTTAAACATAGTATGTTAGTATGTCTCGTTAAACATAGTATAACCCGTGCGCGACAGCTTGAGATCTGCGTGATGACGTCACAGCGGTCTCTGTTCAGTGCAAAGACAACTTATCATCAGACTTTGAAATCGACGCACCTCTATTCCATAGGACGTAGAACAACTGCTGGTGATAACCGGAGTGCTATATTTCTCAGTCTACTTCTTTGAGGAAATACTGGCGAAGTGTTTTGTTACCTTTATGTAATAGACCCTAAGATAGCAACAGTATAATTCTATTTAGGCACCTGAATTGTCACCTTGAATAAATACGCTGATGAGAGAATGAGAAGCCTCCGAAACCAGCGTGCTGTACGGCGAAAGTGATGCATGTAAATGAAGCACCCCCAGTCCATAAGGAAATAGATGAAGTTAATGCGAAATTTAAATATATGAATATAAATAAAAACATCAAGCAAGTATTTCGAACGACGCCGTAAACTGTACTCCTTTGCCTACTGAATGGTAGACTGAAGTACCTATGCCTATTGCTATACACTGGGCTTAAATCCCAGCTCCGAGCTACTAGTAGGAATTTCAAATTAGAGACTTAATCATTTCCAACCCAGAAATCGAATCCAGTACATGTCGCTCAACAAACGCATCGCAACCACTCCAGCAACAAGGCAGTCAGACACAATAATGACGGTGTAAAATAAAATAAAAATAATGCTGTTACTAATGTTGGTAACGTAACTAATAGGTGTGTTACTAATGTTGGTAACGAGAGTATAATTAGTGCTATTGAGCGAGCTGAACTTGACACTGCGCTGCAGTTCCGCAGGATGGCGCCCCCCCTCTCGCGCCCGCCGCCGCCCGCGCCTCGGGGCCGCGCCTGTCAATTAGCGCGCGAACGACTGATTTATGTTCTAAACGATAGCAACACACAATCAGGGCTCAATACACCGGATCGCTTCACGGCATTTACTTTGTACATTCAAGTAATATACCGCAAAAACGAAACGTATGCGGTCTGTAGCTAAATAGTCGCCAAAATTAATCGTCAAAACCTTACTAGTAGAATTGATTTTGTAGTCAAGATAAGCCGCTGCATCGTTTCTGCTATGCCAGGTGCCTAAGCTTAGACAGACTTTGATTACTGATAAAAATATAGGCAATAATTCTGAATCATAAGTAAATCGTGCAGGGATTTTATTATCTATTTATTATTATATCTTCACGCTTGGTCATTTACAGCGTAAGCAGAGTGGGCCCACACTCAGTCTTTGCCGTGGACAGCTAAGCTTGACCCACGACAACTAATTTTCAGTGAGGGTTCCTTTTTTCTCGCGTAGCTCGGCGAAGGTAAGAAAATATAAACATGACTTAAAAGTAAAACTATAAAACATAAAGTTATTCAAACAAAAAAAGTGTTGGTCTAGTACAAATTAAATATAGGGCATAACAGAAATTTTTAAAAAGAAGAAAAATACTTTTGAACTATAGCATAGGTACAGACCGTAGTTGCCCACTTTTGATTTAATTTAAGCCCACCTTTGTTTATTGGCAAATGCTTTTATCTCGCGCTTTGAAAGCTGCCGAACCCTTTGAACTATGTGGAGATTACTTCACATTATTTACAAGACACGCTCGTTTTTCTCATTTTAGTTTATCGCTGTTCAATTTTACTTTATGTTTTAATAGAACGTTGGATGAATGTTGCCATTACTGGCTTTATATGTATATTTTATAGATTAAAAAAATGTATAGGACTAATGTTGAACAGCATAATGTTTTTTTTTCATTTAGTTCCATTGTTCGACATGTGTCACCTGTCAAAATGACGCGTTTAAGTCTCAACTTTGCTAAATGCGGGTTGGCAGACCTCACACGCCTTAGATAACTCTTTTTTGGAACTCTGAGCTTTCCCTTACCAGTACAGCTAGTGATATCTATATTTTTAAAGAGCACATTTTTCGTAGCTCTCTACAAAAAATGTGCGTGCCAGGATTTTGAACCAGGAACTCTTGGAGTGAGAGGATGAATATCAAACTACTCGCTATTAATGCTTTTTACTAGTCAATCCCTGCTATCCCTAATCATCAGTTAGTCAATTGTAGGTATTATGTATCTGGTCGTCATATTACTGAAAACGAATATCTATAAAAATACAGTAAATATGTGCATAAGAAAACCAAATATTTTGCTAAAACAACAACTTGAAATAGACTATAACTGAATACAAAAAGCCAAGTGGACACACAGACGACTTGAAAACATTCACAAAACTCAAGATGTATTCGAATGACGCAAGTTCAAAAATCTAATACAAGATTAAATATAAGAGACAGAACCTTGACTTTTATTCTGTTGTTGTAAATTTGAGAGAGCGACTATACAAACAGTAGACCTATGCACAGTAAACATACATTCATGTTTCCGTGAAGAAGTACTTGTAAGCGCAGTGCATGCAATTCAAAGAAAACATGTTCATACAGACGAGTTTGCTCGGTCGTGAGCGCACATTGCAAAAACCTGCCGTCCGCTTGACTCGAGTACTCGATGAATCGGCTGTGTAGTTTGTTTACCATTGCTCGTATGTCGAAACGTGATGTCTCCAACAAAACATTGTTATTTAGAAAAAAAAAAAATCGACCCATTATAATTTCACTGTTGGAATATGGGACTCCTCTCATATTTAGAGGGTTAAGGCCACAGTCTGCCACGCTGGCCAAGTGCGGGTTGGCAGATATTACTATTTAATTTTTGTTTAAATAACAAAAGACAACATCCATTAGCAAATGGCACTTATTAAATGGAATTCTACGAATGATCGTTACCTACCCATTGCTAATTGTTGTTAAGGTACTTGCGACGTGTGAGTTATAACATAATTCTTATTACCCGTTCTCGGTACCCACTGTGATATCCGAACAATGCGCCTTTCTTGTTAAACAATAAGTTACGAAACCTGTGACCGATTAGACATGAAAAACCTCCGCTGTGACCTGCGATTGTCTACGTGAGAACCCACATGGGCAATTATGTTGCAGCTCATTGGAATAAACAGGCATTTTGTGTAGTTCCCGGGTAGAGGTACTTTATAACAATTATACTCAATTAAATTAAATTATATTTTCAATACTTTATGTTCTCTTCGGTTATATAAATTATATGAATGTTATACACTACTTTTGCATAAAATGTTTCTTTTAATTTTAGTATCAAAAAAAACATGCTTTTAAAAACCTAACTTCACGACCGTTATCCCTGAAAGATAGGTTGAGGAGTGTAATATAGTTATGTTTCGCTAGTTACGTTTACGTCCCATTTTGCAGTAGGTGATAAGCCAATTGCCATCTACTGGACATAAATCCAGACTCCTAGTGACTATTAGAAATTTCATGATAGAAAATTTCATTGGTACACGATCCGGGTTCGAACCTACGAGCTATCATTCGGTAGTCGCGCTTGTAACTAACTGGGCCAAAGCGGCTTGGCAGTCCAAAAACATTTTTTTTATTTTCTCATTCCAATGTTGGCTTCGAGTCTCATCTCAAATTGAATACCTAGCGCAAAAGCAGTAATCACAGTAGCCATGCTGGTCAGATGGGGGTTTGGTAGTTTCACGGCTTTTCGAATTTTCCAAATTGTTAGGTAAACAAACTTCTGACCTAATATCGCCAGTTAGCGACAAGCCTAGACGTTTCACATAACCGACGAATGCCGGCCTAGTTTACAACTTGTCGTTATAAAGACAGTAATGTTCAGTGTGGAAATTTAAATTATTTAGATGCCATGCAATTGAGGTGACTGCAGTATTTGTGTAAGGAGAATGCCTGGTTAATTGTGCGTTGGTCTTACGAGATGTCGTCCGGTTTAAGTAAGTTCTGTTTAAGTAAACGTACGTCGAGCATGTTATCATTGATGTTAATGGTTATAATTATATCTTGTGGCTTCTTTAACAGACATAGAACAGCGATGACCAAATAATTCTGTCCTTACAGATATGGATTATTTAATTAAATTCGTCAATTACATATTTATTACTTTTAAGCATATTGTTATAATATTAATTGTTTAATAAATTTCTTTGAGAATTTATAAATTTAGACATTATGTTGATAAACTAATCAATATTACAAAAATCCTAATAAATTACAAACCTAGGACTACATAAAACTGAAGAGAGAAGCTGAGAAAAGCTGAAGAGAGATATTCCAAGATCGTGGGAAGGGATTAGACACATAACTACCTACTATTGAGTAGAGATCCCAGATGCGTGAATGATCCCTCTATGAATGCTATAGTCGTTGCTGAAGGGTTCCTAGTATGTAAAAATCCCACACGAGGGCGTCTAGTTGCTTAAAAGGTGAATTTGACCCCAGTTAATCGTAGAAAAGTGTACCAAAGTGTCCACATACTAGGGTAGATATAATTCAGGATAAAACGGTTAATGAACGTCCGCTGCCTCGTTGGTCGAGTGGTTGCAAGCACAACTACCGATCGGGAGGTCCTGGATTCAAATCCCGGGTCGGGTACCATTGGATTGTTCTAATTTAGAATTTCTCGAAATGACTCGGAGTCTGGATGTGTGCCCGGTGTATGGCAATAAACTCACCACTTTTTTCCATGGGACTTAAACGTAACTGGTGAAACGTGGTAATGTACTATAGTTCTCTGTCTACCACTTCGGGGATTACAGGCGTGATGTTATTCCCGTTTTACGTTTAATGAAAAGTTAATAACGCATATTATATATATAATTAATACATATTTATGAATAAATTGTTTTTTACGCACACAACAACACATACAAGGCTAATCTATATAAATGAAAATGTATGCTTTTCCTCAAATAACAATATAACGAAACAAAATGAAGAAACGATTATAAGAATTTATTTTTTGATATCACCTTATAAATACATGTTGATAGTATTCACCTTAGCATCTATGTACATATGTATTTCCGGAAATGTTTCACGACATGTTACTGACGCGTTATAAACAATGAAAAATCACACACATGAGACGATTACGCCAAGAAAACGACCTGATTACGCCTTGCAATCGATTTCACGCCATTACACACGTGTAAACTAGGTTCGTGAGGGCGTAACGTACACACACGTTTACTATGTGTGTATAAACGTTGTTAATGTGTGTAGCTCTGCCAATGTTGAGATTTTAGTCTTACCTGATTATAGGTTTTCAGATTGGTTATGAAGTCTGCCAATCCATACTTGGCAGACTGTAGTCTTCTTATGGACTATAGACCCGTCTTAAACATGGGAACGTTAAAATGGGTGATGATAATGATGATGAATTAATAGTACTTACATATCTTCACGCTAGATCCCTTACGGAGTTGACAGACAAAATGGAGTGTCAAAATCTGTCATCTTCGCAGACCTGCCGTGTTTAATCCATCCATCGGTATTTAGTATACAAATTAATAATTTGATTAATAATCGACATTTACTGGGTTAAGTTATACCAATAAATTCGTACATTCATTTTTAAATTTGGTCGTAAGCGTTAATGAACGTAAAGCGCGCATAAAACTAATGACTGTTTTGGTTTCAGGTTCGTTGCTTTGTTTAAATAATAAAAATAATTAAAATACTAGACGTCAAGTTAAAGTTGTAAAGCTAGACCATTTTCCAGATGAAGCCATTATTATAACTGGACCGTGACCGTGTACCGGGATGTGTAATAATACGACTTCCAGTGAAAACAAGTTGTCAAGCTTCAACAATGTTAACCATTTTAAATCCAGCTCAAGAAACGCGGTAAACACGGAATGCTACTTACCGTGTAATTTGAGTGGATCTTTTTTTTTCTTTTTTTTTCATTTCATACAGCTTTGAGCACTTAACTCGCGTCAGTTTGTTTTTAAATTTGGAATCAGTTTTTTCATCCGTACAATTTCAATGGAAAAAGGTTTTGACAGAACGCAGATG
>DWFT01000585.1:0-11364 GCA_018246795.1 Microceris patrobas patrobas
GTAAAATTTCTGAAATTAAATAAAGTTCGCTCTGCGTTTATGCGATTCGGAATCTTTTACCGATCGAAAACGAATTTCGAATGTAGGGAAGCATTTATTCATTCATTACGTTCGGTCATTTGTCAACGAGAAATGAATCCGTGCGAGAGAAAGCGTGGTGCTAAACAGAAAATATTTTTATATACTCCGCTCACTCTCAGTGCGTCAGTGTTAACGCTACAAAATATACACGTATAACCAATACCATTCAGTTGAGCCGAGTGACTGAGAGTGCTTACACGTTCATTCATACGTTCACTCGTTCGATCACGTGTCGTGGGCGTGCGACGTATCGCGACAATATTTATGAAAGCTTATTTAAAATGCAAAACGGCGTATTGAATACTTATAACAGTTTATGAAATATGTCGCCGCGTGGCGTATATCGAGGCTGTTTACACTCATGAACACGATGTTGAATGACGGGTGGGGCTCTTGGGGAAAGCGTAAGGCTTTTACTGCCGCAACGAGTTCTGTGAATCATCTCCCGAACGTTTTTATTCAAACTAGACATCTATCCATCGTATCCGCAGAGGAATGAAGTGATCGTCGGTAAAATTGTTATGAGATCTCTTCGTTTTATTTCGTTGGATTATTGTGATATCCTTGTTGGATTTTACTAGGTTGGCGTTCATTTTCTTTCGTACGATATCTTCTATTATATTCTGGTTGATCTGATGTTTTGTTTTCTTTATAATTATTTCAAAACGCTTGAATCGTCAGGCGTTTGAACTCGCCTACTGAAATCTATTCGTCTAATGTTTTACCTGTTAATTCGTTTCCCTCATTTTTATATTGTTTAGCAGAACCTCTAGTAGTGGCTTCGAGTCTTGATTTGTACCCAGTATATAGCAAGAGACTCTCCCTCTATTGCATGGTACGACGTAAGATTTAAACGGTGAATAATGGGAGTGTAATACAGTACTCTGTCTAGTCCTTCGAGAATACTGACAATAAAAAACATATATAATGGTATACAAGTTAATGTACTACATTGTTAGCTTATGGCAGCTTATAGCGAAATAAATAGCGCGACGAAATTCACTGTGCTAACATGCCTATTGAATTAGCGCTATGAAATTAGATATGCTACAACGCCCCTTATGGGCAAGCACAACGAACTAAATGACAAATCCTTTTCAATGGAAAAACTTATGCAACTTTCATAGTTATGAAGTCTACATATATAACTCAATGTAGCTATCTATAGACACTAACGGCCCAGTGGCGATCGAAATTCGATCGTAAATCATAAAAAAATCAGTTTGAGCGTTGTCTAGGTTCTAATGTCAAAGACTACGCTTATATAAATCTTTCCTCTGTGCTACTTATTGACAACCATCCATCTGATGTCTGACATTGACAATGGGAACTTAAATAATAAATGGTTTATTTAATTCAATTTAGGGTTAAATATTAAAGAGTATATACGTGTGTGTGTGTGTGTCAAATGCATGGTAGTGTGTGTAATATGTTTTATTGATTTAATGTATTTTTTGTGCATTATTTTTAATAAATTTTAGCATTCTGCACTCCTTCTCTGTATTTCTGCACTCCTCTGCAATACAGGTGTGCCAAATTTTATACTCCTCCGTCCGCGTAATTTTCGTAAATAGTGGAACAAAGTTTGCTTCACATATTAATATATAGATAGATGTACTTATATAATTATAGTAAGAAACAGTGTTAATTAAAAAATCCAGTGACATTATATGAATACTAAACGAATGATAATAATGTAATATTTAAGTTAACAGTGATACCCTAGTTGGTTTATATTTCATTCTTTCAGTTTCGATGTATGTATACATTAAGTTCTGGCACGAACTGACTTCCGAAAGTTACGTACGTCTTCAAGATTAAATATCACTTGCTGTAACGAGGAAGGAAAACATCGCGAGAAAACCTACACTCTTCAAAGTTCTCCAGAATATTCCCTAAAGTGCATGAAATCTGTCAACCCTTAGCGTTTCTGAAAAGAAATGCGTTTATGAACATATTATGTGCGTGTCTGTGTAATTTTTAAATATAGTTATATGGAATTTATTAAGAATTGGGATTCATCTTAGAAGCCTGAACCAACCTCAATTAGCCGTGGTGTAACCCGCTATACAACAGACGAAAATCTGGCGATTGGCTGTTAACAACCTACCGAGATGTAGTTAAATTTGGTGGCCCCTGATGGGCAGCAGCCTAGGGTGTGATAAAGCTGCTCTGCGATCCGGCGCATACTTAGTGGAGGAGTTGCGGGTCTTAGTCTGTCTTGTGCGTCTGTCTAGCAATGCACTATGATAAGCTGATGATGATGGTAATATTTGATGAAAAACGTGTTAATTACTTTTGACCGTGACACTAATCAGTTCTGCTCGAACAAAGTAGCTCCTAATGAATCTTTAGAGGCAGGTTTCTCTTATTGTGTTATACCATTCACAGCCTCTCTTTACCTCATACACACACCAGAGCTGCATCATAAATATTTCATTAATTTTTCACTCGTTCATTCCATACGGTCTCCCTCGGTGTACTTGCAAATTTCGGCACCGACTTCTACTGATGAACTTAATTTTCCAAGTACCTTGCGCGGTCTATTGTACGAACTCTTTCGTAACGATCTTTTGTTAATTGGGAACTTGAGACATTGCTATGGGTACAGTTATATCGTAACGTATTGTATTCTGGAAGTCATAGGATTTTGACATTATTTTTAAGATGAACATAAAGTTGGATGCGAGAAGCAGATATCTTAGGGAAATAAATTGTATTTTCTGCTGTCCTCATTCTTGTTCGTTTTCTACGCATTTCTGTGTTTTGTAAACATAAAGTATGAATAACATCAGCTTTAGTAATCGCACACAAACTTAATTAATAAGTAATATAATTAAGTTTGTTGCAACTACAATACAATACAAATACAAATCAATTCAATTAGTGGTTTGACTGACGTTTAAGTAATTATTTTTAGTTTTTTCAATATAATTATAGAACAACCGACAAACAAACAACCGTCTTTGGGCTTTTTCAATCTATAAACATCGTTCATTACGCCATTATTAGGTGCGGACTTACCAGAGGTATATAGGGAATAGCGTAAAAAAGTTAGGTTTCTATGCTAACTGTACTGTCTCTGCGGAGTCGACGCTCATATATTTTACACCCTACTAAAGGACTATCGCATTAAGGAGAATCGACACCGCCATCGTATTTCTTGTTTTGTGGACTTTTAGCAACGATAGATCTTTGACCAGTAACTTGTCTCAGTGCTTAAAACGTGGAAACAGAACACCTCAGTACGCAAATCTACTTTTACCTTGACCGCCTGGTTGGCCGAGTGGTTGCAAGCGCGACTTCCAATCGAGAGGTCCTAACTTCTACTAATAAATTACTTAGATACTATTAGATAAATAGATAGATATGTAGCTACTATTAGATGTTT
This sequence comes from Microceris patrobas patrobas, assembly GCA_018246795.1. Classification (NCBI taxonomy): domain Eukaryota; kingdom Metazoa; phylum Arthropoda; class Insecta; order Lepidoptera; family Hesperiidae; genus Microceris; species Microceris patrobas. The sequence goes on from DWFT01000585.1 coordinate 3,473, forward strand.
ATATCTTGAAATTTCTAGTAGTGGTTTGGAGTCTGCATTTGTGCCTGGTGTATTGCAATAGGCTCACCATCCATTTCACAGGGGGTCGTAATCGTGATTAGTGAAACATGGGAGTGCACTAAGTATAGTACACTTCCATGTTTCACTAATCTGTAATCCCTGAAGAAGTGGGCAGACGAGTATCTGCCTAGTTCTTCAAGGATTACAGGCGTAACGTTATGTTTACTTTCAACCTTGTCGTCTTCAGTTACTTTATCGTTGCTATATTTTTTATTTACTCAATTTAATTTAACTTATTGTGTAAGTCTTCCAAAAGTCTTCAACGTCGCTTCATTTTGCACTGTGCAAATATTATGTCACCTATTTTTTTTATTTATTAATATATATTTTTTTAAATAAAAAAAATTATAATAATTTATTTGCTGTAATGTGGTTACAATAGATTTTCATATAACATTCAATTCTCACATTAGCCAAAATATGGCGTGCAAATTTTCATACATTATTACATTTATTACTACATTATAAATTGAGTTCACTGGTTCAGGATAAAACGTTAATTCGTTTTTTGTTATTTCATCATCATCGTCATCAACTCTTATTATATTGTACTGCTGGAAGCGGGTCTTCTCTTGGAATGAGAATGGTAAAGCCATACATTGCACGCTGGCCAAATCCGAGCCGGCTAACTTTACATGCTTTAAAGAACTTTGTGGAAATCCTAAGGTTTCCCACAATGTTAACCTTCGCCATTATAGCCAGTGTATTAGTAGCGAATGTTGCTAGAGAAGCGAAATCTACTATGAGTTCGGAGAAGCCTTCCGCTACCACAATCAAGGGATGTCTTGCTCTGTCATCTATGTACCTAGTTACTAAGATAAGGTAGCTATCAGGGTACTACAAGGAGCATAATAATACTCATAGTAAATGCAGTAAATAAAAACAGTTTCTCTTCGACTTGGCCATGTTTATACTGTACACGTTAGAAATATTGAACGCCTTAAAAAAGATAATGATATCTCCCGAGCACATACACAATTACGTTATGTCTAAATGTACCATAAACATAAAACTTCTATAGAATCGTAGTTATATTTTAGTTATTAAAATTTTTGCAACATCCTTACATTCGAGGCCTGTAAGTAAACTCATTATCGTTTTTTATGAAATGAAAATGCGCCTCGTTGTAAACCGATGTAAATATATTATATTCATAGCGAGATAATGGATCATTTTAATAGCTCCATTAACGTTGACTACATAGTTTCATAGCGTGGTTACTATAAAAATGTACATTTTAATTCGTTACGATGCATTAATTCATCAGCGGCGGCTTCGGTAATAATGCCGAAAACCACTTTACTTTATACTAATTGAATTTTATCATTATTAACTATTTCCTTGATAACGTGAACTTCACTTTCCTTGTTTCCACTGTTGGACACGGTTTTCTTCTTAGATTAAGAAGGTTTAAAGGTATAGTCTGCCACACTAACCAAGTTTGGATTGTCACAATTAATGTGAACACAATTTATGAAAGACAATTGATAACAGTCTCATTTATTTTCATTTAATTTTCTAACTCCGACATTTGAGATTTTCTTGGCAAATTGACGATATGACCCTTAAATGAATATTCTACAAAAACATCTGTAGACTCTACTTACTATGTTGATTTAATTCATCATCATCATCACTGGCCTTAATTGTGTTGCCTTAAACACCCAAAGACTCATAACGGCGATGTGTACGTATGTACAAGTTATATAACACACTGTAGACATATTTAACGGTACAAAAACCTCACATCTAGATGTGCTAGTTATTTTCGTGCTCTAATTCCGAGCCTTTCAGCTATTTCGGGCAACCTCGATATAAAATTCAGGACGACCGTTCCCGCGAATGTTCGACGACCCCTGCCTCGTACGCTTTCGATTAGCATCTTCAGAATATCTTTATCATGTTGGTATTTGCTTGCAAAACAAGAAATCACCCTCAAATACCCCGTTTTTCACCTGATGCTACCAATGTCTCGTCATTATTATGGGCCGCTTAATCAACGTTGTAATGAAAATAACGTGATAAACTCTTTCAACAAATCTTTTACAGATGTATAGTAAAAAGTTGACACAAAGTTTAAAGTTCAGTATAATATATAACTGTACAAAGTTTAGTATAAAACAGAATTGTAAGATTTCGCTCACAAAATGTATGCAACAAACAGTAACCCAACCGACCGTCAATATTTTAGTTCCAAGCCAACTATCTCGTTTTTATATATGTATAAAAAACGATAAAAGCAAAATGTAAACAAAGTATATGGTATCGCAAATCGACAAACTAAATCCGACTCGGCCGCATGAAAAATACAGGCAGTTTCCAATTAACAGTTTTGCGTTCGGAACACGCGGGACGGTTTCACTATTTCCACATAAAATCAAATATTTCCGTAACTCCGGTGTGCATTGCCCAATCCCATCTGAACCGGCTGTACTTCATTGTACAACGATTTATTTTATTTTATGGTCATATCAGACACACAGTTCGTTAGATCTGCCAAGATTTATTATTCATATGAATATTTTATTATCGTTGCAGGTAAGCCGCTTGTTTTGGCACGCGGTAAGTTTCTATTGAATAATATCCGTATAATTCGATACATTAACATAAAGGTGGACAAAAATAACTGGGGTTTGTTACTGTTTTTGACAAGTTTCCATAGTGTGTACACAGACGCTAAAGTAACAAATAGAGAGGAAGAAGACCTGAGTTAAACTTAGAACTTTGTACATTGGTCATCATTTTATGGAAAGCCCCTGCGCTGCCAACATCAAATTTCAATTGTAACGATAATTAATAATATATTGAGTATAAATCAATTAGGCAATATTATGAAGTAAGTGTCAAACTTTCTTCATAATATTGCTTTATTTTATACAAGTTAATGAAAAGTGTTAAATCTATTAAATTTAAATTGTTACTAAATTCTTAACAAAACTCTCAGAAATACCACAAATAAATATTAAAAGACACAGTAGATAAATCTTTATTATATTATAAAAGGCGCCGAATGAAGACATATATATGTACTTGTAACAATGCACTCAATGCCCGTTGTACGAAATAGAATCAGTGCAAGTAAGGAAGACGCAACAAATGTGTACCGTAAGAAGATTACAGGTAAGAACTTACAAGCACATCTCTCGCGTCGGCGTCGTAAGATGTGGGATTGTATCAACAAAGAAGCGCTTACAGATGTACCTAACCGTCCCCGAAATCACCACTTAAAACATCGCTTTAACAGCACAATGGGCCAACACGGTCATAAGGACCCTAAATAAGGGCCCAACGATTTTATCACACGTCCACGCAAATTATCTCCCGAGATGACTCGTCGAGTGGCTCATAAAGGGCCCACTACACTTATATTAGGGTAATATCAGTGATCTCGGTCATGCAAAACGACTTCTAGATTCAAGAACTCATCTGCGGGGTTTGTGAAAAACAGCCCTCGGTTAAATCCTCTTAATGGCAGATGCTATCGTCCCAATTATGTCCCTTCCGGGCGACGTAATCTCACGTCGGGCTCACTCGCCGATCGGCAATTATTGCTTAAAATTGTTTCTCTTTGTATTATTTATCATCAAGCAGTGGTTTTAAATCTACTCGTATATAAATAATAGAGGTCTGATATTGTGCGCACATCACGCAAGAACTACTGGATAGATATCAATCTATTTGTTTAGTTTTACTTTTTGGCCCCTTTTTTTTAGTGAATATTACAGTTATTAAATTAAATTTCTTAAAGTACGTCAATTTATTAAAATTTTAAATGATTAAAATTTTTAGCGATTTTGTTACATAGATTATCAATGTATGTTTAGCCTTTATAACTTTATATGTTATATGTGGTATAAGAATATTCTGTAAAAAAATCATTTATGGTACCGTTATTATTTTATTATTTGTCATACTGACGAATTTAGGTGCATATTGGGTCGGTAAAGTTAAGGATAATTTACCGTTAAGCGCTCTCTGCCTACCCCGTTGGGTATCTGGCATGAACATGTAATAACAATAAAAATAGTTCACACATGTATACCCTGCGGTAATACTAACAATAAATTTATTTATATTTTTAAGAGTACAATTAAAATTCGTTGACCAAATATCCCTTTAACGCACTTTGTTGTTCATTAGTAATAGGTACGTGGAGAACAGGAAATAATAAATTAATTAATTTCTAAATTCAATAATGAAATAACCTTTAACCAAATAGCCCATTTATCAAAGTTGGTCTGACAAATTAACATATGAATGTGGGACACACTACTCGTAAAAGTTAATTTCGATACAACATCTTTATCTATCTGTGAATAATGTGAAGAGAAAACTCCATACGTCCTTTTAAAACTTCGAGTATTGCGTGCAAGACGGAGAGTGATATCTGGCACAGATAAGGTTAAGATGAGGATTGAAGGAGTGTAGAAAGCTTAAATATTAAATGACGTGTATAATTACAATTTTCTTACACTGAACATTCATTATTTCCTGCTGTAATAAAATTTGTGTCCCACAATGGAATAGAGGGTGAGCCATTTTGCTATAATAATAATCGACCTATTACAATTCCACTGTTGGAATATGGGACTCCTCTCATATTGAGAAGGTTAAGTCCATAGTCTGCCACGCTGGCCAAGTGCGGTTTGGCAGACTTCACATACCTTAGAAAATACATTTTTTTATAAATTCTAAGGTGTGCAGGATTCCTCACGATGATTTTCCTTCACCGTTAGCAAGTGATATTTAAATTTAATACGCACTTTTCTAAAGAGGTGCGCGCGATGGATTTGAGCCTAGGACCTTCGGACTGAGAGGCTGAATTCGTAACCACTAGGCTATCACTGCTATTGATATCTTATTAATAGAGAAAAATATACTAACTGTTGAGATTAATTAATGTAGGTAAAATTATGAGCGTTCTGATACACAGTACAAGACTATACAACACAACTATACTATATTGTTCACCAAAAAGACAACAGAGACGTGTACCACGAGGGTGAAGGGAAGTTAATGTGATGATATATTTTCCTGCTCACTGACTTGTCAACGCATCACTAACTGTTCGAAACATTTACAACAGAATATTACCGGATCAATAATTCATATGAAATATTTTATAACAACTAAAGAACAGTACGTACTACGTCCATGACACGTCGATACCATTTCGCTTTTTGTTATTTCAACTATTTATTACTATATCAATATTTACTTTACAAACATCGCTACAGTTACTAAAAGTTCACATGAAACATGAAGTTCACAAGCTGGTAAAATGAAAAACTGTGAACAAAAGCTAATAATACTTAGGTAATAGATATTCACCTATACTACTCTGATAAATCATTCGATATGCCCTTACCATGACAATAAATATAAAAAAATACGTTTGCCTTAAAAATTATACAAATTGTTAGAGTCCCAACAATTGTTACTCTATCAAATTACAAGAATGTTAGAAAGTGTCTATTAGGTCTCAATCGATAAAGTCTGAACGAAGAGAAAAGGACCTATTACAGTGTGTCGTTTTTCAGCGTAATTTAGAAGATCCTATATCATAGGGGTACCCTTCCGCCCCACCGGAACGACGGACCCATTTTTCAGAGAGGGTTGATTCTCTAAGGATGGCTGTAATTTGTTTTATTCATGAAATACTTACAACCCGGTTACGTAGGAGATAAATCGGTATGAGGATTGTGTCGAGTTGACAAATAACGGATCATCACAGTAGGAACCGGAATACATAACGATTGAGATAAAGGTAAATTAAACGCCTTAATCATTAAAATACTGAGTACATCTGTTCTGGATCAGATTAGGTCTACTCTCTACAACTGTCAGGATAATAATTAAACTTTATCTTCTCCCGGTTGGTCACACGCCACGTCTTAGCATGGTAAAAACGCGCCCAAGTACTAGTCAGTTTACGTTTCACAGAAAGCAATAGAAAAAATTCTAAGGCATGTTGGATCCTTTACGATGTTTTCCTTCACCGTTATAGCATATGATAATTCATGTCATGTTGAAAACGGATGTAACATTATAAAATCCAAGGTGCCTACCAGGATTTCAAGGCCAGATTCTCATATACGAAGACTAGAATCTGAATAAATCCCTAGGTCAACATTGCACTGGAACTGTATGAAACCTTTTACGGGCTCTTACAGCATTCAATTTTTTTTTGTTCCACTTTATAGGGATTAATTCAATAAAATATATCAGGCACATTGTAAAGTTCAAGTTATCTCTTTAACAATATGTAACAAAATCCATTCAGAAATGTTCTAACATTGATTGTTGCAGGAACCGTACATGTGTTTAGGGTACACAGCCTATGTCACCTGACTTGCAATTATTCTTTGTTCGTCGTGTCACTATTGTAGGCACACAACACATTTCGCTATTGCAAATTTTTATTTCGACATAGATTTTACGGTGATCGCTGCGGCTTAAGTGATTTATTATCTCATAGAAAAAAGGGAAAAGATGGTATTAAACGTACGTATCTTTTATTGGCAAAAGATTTAAATGAGGAAACTTAAACGTACGTGGTTAATTAAATTTAAATTTTACTCTGTTAAGTTTTATGGATTTGTGATAATAATTATATGAATATTGAAAATCTTTTAAATCAATGATCTCAGTAAACTAACAGGCAGCAATCCCTGGTGGCTGTTGCCGTCCAAAGTCAATTGCTATGGATTTCGAACAGAGTTGTCAAAATAGGAGTGTTAGTATTAGACACCAGTTAGTATGAGTTTCTCATTAAATTAATAAATAATTAGACTTAAACTGGCGACAGGATTGAAAACGTAGATACTGTTGGTATCATTAGCTCGGTTAGAACTGTCGGTATGAGTGTAATTAGTATTTAATAGTAACTCAAAACCATAATTCAGGATTTGAATGATGGATACGCCCAATCCTTATTTTTGGATTGTTCGCTATGATCCTGAAAGAGAATACATAAAAGTGGAAAAGCTCGAAAGTAGGTACTCGTGAAATAATGATTATTGTGGGCACTCTCAATAATAAAAGACAAAGAGAATATATTCGATTGGTTGTTTTTACTGAATACGTGCCATTTGCGTTTTGTATTGTTCGGTATGATGCTGAAAAGGTATTGGAAAATTTCGAAAGTGGTATAGTTCGAAAGTACCCTTAAATAATAATAATTTTATAATTGTAGGCTCGCTCTGTTATAACTGATAGCATAATAATTAGTTGATGGTTTTTCGGATTCCATAATCGAACGAAACAAATGTAACTATAATAATTTCGTCCTGTCAGTATATAATTTAATCTGTAGTTTTGTCTGTACGTACCTATAGAGTCATTTTATTTGGAGATTAAAGGCACTATATCGATGAAATTTCAGTGTTTCATGTAAACCGCTGTACACAGAATCAAATGACCGTGATGCTCATAAAAGTTGGTGAATGAGAAATAAAAAAAATCCTCTTAAACACGACAATCCATTGTTTCTATCGAGACCATAGGTAGGTATATTAAATATACCTAGTCGTATAATTCAGAGTATTCTATTTAAACCCAGAAATGGTTGGAAAGACATAAGCTTTTGAGTCGCGGAAACTTCGCTAACTTACAAATTAGGTAAATTAAAAAGAAATTCAAAGTATTACTTACGACTCAACAAATACTTTTAACGAGATTGGTTCGCATAAGATTGCCTTGTGATCAAACAGAAATAATAAACTAATAAACTCTTGATAGGTTTTAAAGATGGTCTGCATAGTGCACTGTTCTATAAAAATTTTAGTTTACGAATTTTTTTTTTTCGATTTATTATAAGTATTTTTGTCATT
>DWFT01000586.1:0-11358 GCA_018246795.1 Microceris patrobas patrobas
CTCGTTGGTCTTTGGACTGCCTCGTTGATCGAGTGCTTGCAAGCGTGACTGACGACCGGGAAGTTATGGGTTCAAAAACTAGGTCGGCTAGGTACTATTGAATATTTTTACTTAAATTTTCTACTAGACATTGCTAGTAGTGACTCAGAACTTGGATGTACGCTCGGTGTACGCAATAGGCTCACGATAGTGGGACGTAAAAATAACAGGTGAAATGTTGAAGCAATATCCTTTCGCGGATCACAGGCGTGATGTTTTGTTTTTCAAAATGTGTATCGTTAGTGTAGAATGTTCTCGGCAACCCATACTTGGCCAGCATGGCAAATGATGGCCGTAACCTTCTTATTCCAAAAGGATACTCGTATCCAGCCCTGAAACGATACAATCGGAATTTTTTTATTTTATAAACCTGTCTAACCTTAAATTTATTAGCTTTTAAAGACCTTTAATCTCTATTTGATAAATCAAGAATATATTTTTGAACGATATTGTAGTGCATGGTTTAAATTATTATCTGCATGTCTTTGATGTCTGTGTATGACGGCTCCGCTTAAACAAAGAGATAGCTAATGCCCAGTAGCAAGATAATTGCGATGGGTTTTGTAATAGAAATAGCTTTGTTTAAAACTATATTAATTCCAAAGCGTATGTTTTTGTCTGCTCAAAATGATGGGTATATAATTTTTAATTCAGATATCAGACTTAGATTTATCTTTTACGAACTTAATAAAGTCGGATGACTTCGAAACCACACACGTGTATGTAAAGAGAGATGAATATAGAAGAAAGATTGCTGGTCTGTAAGTATAGAAATATTTGGAATGTGGTGCTCTCTGTCTACTGTGTAAGGGACCTGGCATGAGGACATAATAGTAATAATCATAATATTAATAACAGTGACATCATTTCGACTGTGTATTACATATTGTTGGCGTTCGAGCAAGATAACGTCGCCCGCCATAATGAATACACATTAGCGAGATTCGCAAAAAGTAATCAACGGGGAATAGCAAATAATGGGAAACGGAATACCGCAACTGTGATTACGAACAGACAACGACAGATGGCCAACGCGGATCATACATCATACGATTCTAATTATTGTTGCGGCCGGTCCGAATCAATTTAGCCGCTCCGCGTCTGGATTTATACTCGTTTCTATTATAAAACTGTTTATCCGTCCATACGATGCACTGACTTTGTCCCTTAATGGCACATATCTCACTATTATGACGATCACAATTCCGCCAGCCTTTTGTTTTATTTTTGGCGCGTTTTACTCATGTAACATGTTATAGTATTGTCGTGTTATGTTATACAAGTACAAAGTTCGTATAAATGTTTGCATGCGTTTATGAGTAGATGACGTTTGATAATGGCCACAACCAAATCTAACGCAGGTATCGAATGTGTGTGCCGAAATATATGAAGGTCTCCGTTAAGCAAAGAGTTCTCTGTTAAGTAAAGATATTTAGATCTGAGGAAAATTCAACTTTTCTAGCGTAGACTGTATTTTAACATCAATCATTTATATTAATAGCATTAGCAATTACATCGTTACAGGTAATTGTTTAGTTTACATCACTTATTGGCTATAAGACAAGTAGGTCGTTATAAGAGAAGACGAAACGGCTAACTAAATTGTTGCGACACAAATTTGCCCCGCTTATTAAATAACGTGCGTAGTATTTACCTCTGCAGGAGTAATTTGGCTGGGTAAATAGTCTGGCGGTGACCTTACGGTCACAATTTGCCCTGCGATGACTCTCGGCCTTGCTTGAACTTCGCTAACATCGTTATATCGTCCCCTGCGTCCCCCGAGGCACTGAATGTCCCTACATTTGTCGGATAAGTCCACCTATAAAACTGTACCGTATTTTACAATCCGCAATTTCACTTTATAGATATGACACGATAAATCGAGACCTGCAATCTTTGGTTCATTTCTTTGTAAGACAAGTCGAGTCAGCAGAGCTGAACAATCCTAGGGTCCTAAATGATGACAATGTAATACCTGCAGTTTTATTCTCCTCATTGTTTCGGATAGGTGCCGTGATTTCGATAGGACTTACTCTATTAATATCGAGAACAAAACTAATTGTTTTCGTGTTGTGGATGTCTGTATATAGTATAAAAGAACAAAGTAGTAGGGTGGAAGATTGGTCAGGATTTCTCAATTTATCCGTGCAGGTGCTTTTTTCCCAGCAAAAACTGTTTTACTATAATCTTGCCCTCGAGCGGTCGGTCTCCCTCGGGAATGCAGCAAGTCGTCTTAATAGACTTAGAGACGTACTGTAGACTGCGTCCCTCGGGGCGAACGTGTCCCCGCCATACTCTACACTAAACCTACCCTAAAAATTAGATTAGCTTCTTTTGTTGGTCGTCTATTGTCTACAGGATAAAGCGATTCTCTAAACTTTTCGATATGAATGGCGCTTTTCTTCTTCCAAAGAATGGCACTACAACAATTCTGTACGTAGTATCCGTATGTGATATACCGACGTATTCATGAAATTGCGTAAGATTTTTCCGGTTATTAAGTATACGCAAAGTTAATTACGTGTAATTACAAAAAATATTAAATTTTACTGTTAAAGATTTAGTGAGTTTTTACATATGTATGTATGTTTATACGGAACAAAATTATGTATTGGTTTTATGCACGAATGGTAATTGAAGATAACTGACTTACTTTGGACCAAGAAACTAGCGAGATTGCAGTGACGGACGCTACTGCCTGAAGAAAGTCCTCGGATAGGTCCAAAATTAGTCGGACTCTCTTTGTTAATTATACGTGTGTCAAACTAGCAAATAATTTAAACATTTGTATTACAGTTAATTAGATCAAATATTGTTTAACAAAATGAGAACGAACGTATTACAAATTCAAATAATAGAAGGCTCGTACCAATTATCCTCTATAGTAATAAGGGTAAAGTTGTACTATCTTGGGATATATAAATTTATATTATTGCGCCCTACCGCGACCACTACGTCATTAAGATTTTATGCGTTATTTTATTTCTAACAAAGAGTAACAATTATTCATTAAAGTACGAATACAGGGGAATGTAACAAAAAGAAAACTAAAAGAATTTGAAATTTGACAAAATGTACCTACGTACTGTGATATGTACGAGTACATCATATACATACATACATACTCCTTTGCCTGTCTCTTTGAGGATTTGGCATTGATCTCACTCGTAAAATAAAATGTGTCACAATTCAATATTTGTCAATTTCGAAAATTTCTTGAAGACTGAGCAATACTTCCGTATAAGTACTAACCTCTTCTATTACGATACATATACTTAAAGAAACTTTTACAATGTAATATTTTGTGCGAAACAGCGCATAGTAATTTATTTTTACATGAGGAAAATGAGCTTCATTATTTCAACAGTGTTATCGCGCACAAAGAAAATTGAAATCATACTAAAATAATTGACGTATTGTTCCAACATCAAAGAATCGCTGTGATGTTTTCGTGAATTTGCAAAGACTTCATCTGTAAGTGAGCTTTTTGTGTATATTACGATTGCACCAAGGTCGTGTCAGCGAATTTTTATAATAATTCTCATAATTGTACGATTAGTTATTATTAAAAAGGCTTTTTCAGTACTTTATTTCAATTGTCCAGGCCAGCACTAACGATTGATTGACTGATTAACCGATCCTGATTTTGATTCTTGAATTGGGTTTTACTGTTAGGTTTATGTAACTTGAAATTCTTAGCAACAGCACAAAGTCTGAATTTTTGCCGGTGTATGGCAATAAGCTCATCATTTATTCCATGATGGGACGTATAACGTAGCTGGTGAAACGTGGGAGTGCATTGCATTAGTCTAACTGCCTCTTCGGGGCTTACAGGCATGATGTTAATTCTCTAATATTTATAAGATATAGAAAAGTTACCTGAAAGCAATATACGAATTTTTATAACAAATTTTGACTAAATTTATGCTGGCAGTAAGCTTGAATTTCGATTAAAGTTTTTCCACTAAGTTTACTTGTAACAATTGAACGTGGTATTATTATTATTATTATTATTTGCTCACCACGAACACAATACAGAACAAAATTCATTCGATTCATAAATTTGTCGCCTTTCATCAATAAATCCGATGGTTGATTTATTGACAGGCGCGTCCTATTCTGAACAGATTCGATATAATTTGTTAGCCAAATAATCCGGGATTTGGATGCGGACCCCACGACGCTATAAATAAAAGCGTTTGCAATAAAGGGAAAGGAACAATTACCGCCAGTGTAGTCGAACGAGCTAAATTTCACCCACATTATAGTAAACAATAGCAAACAGTAGGCAACGTGTCCGTCGCCCTACCGCTCGCGTCGATATGTTACGCCCTAAATCCCCTTTATATCTAAATGCACAACGGGAGATAGAAGAGAAAAAAACGACTAATAAAAGCTTGGAAGCGTTGGGCCCGAAGCTGACTACGTAATAATGTGAATATTTATGTCGTGGGCACGTGCTGATTCACTGTAATGGGTACAAGAAACTCGCATATCGGTAATTGTGATCCCATAAATCAATGACCGCATTATTGTCCTTTAAAATTACTACTGCGATCATATTTTGGCGTCTAACGTAAAACATTCTTGTGTGCAACTAAAAATCATAATCATTTTGCTGTGTTAAAAATTTAACCACGGCTTTTAATGTAATCAGTTGAGAACCGTCAGACGTCGTAGGTCACAAGTAATAATCGGGTATCCACAGCACAAACGTATACAGCGTCGCGAAACTAACCATGATCTGTTTGTCGGCAGGCATGAAAATGACTATGTCAACGACAGCGACGATGAGCGCCCGGGTGCACAGAAAGGTTATGCGTGCGCCGCATAAACGCGCTCACCCGGGCAAGGGGGGGCTCACTGGGAAATTGACCCACCCGGGCAAAATGGCACATCCGGGCAAGATGGCGCACGCGGGCAAATTCGCGCATCTCGGCAAATTCGGCAAGCTCGCCCACTATGCGCACACGCACTCGCTCCGGCCCCCGGAGCCGTGCGAGAACAGCAGCGACAGCGGCCTCGGTCCGGATCCGGTCAACAGGTGAGAATCTTTACCTTGCAATCGGTGCGACGCGAGCGTACTGATTCCTGCTTTGTGACGTAATATTCTCTGCTTTCTAATCGTAACGTAATGTCCGCTCGTCTTAGCAATGTTTTAAATATAGGAAACGTCCTTGGGGTCACCAACGGCCGTTGTGTTTTTAATTATTAACAGTATACAGGTTTTTAGGAAAAATCGAATAAAAAGAATATATAGGTAAGGTGGCGTCCATTAGTTACGTGAGGTGATTTTATGGTTTTTTGACACCCCCTCCCGTCTGGTGAATTTTCGTGTGATTTTCCTCAACCTCCTTTCCCCTCCCTCCAAACTCACATGTGATTTTCAAAATGCACGTATCTCGTAAATTTATCGGATTAATTCTATAAAGAAAAAAAATATTTAATATTTTTTTTCTTTATAGAATTTAAAATACTGAGTAAATAAACTAGAATTACAGTGAAAAGTAAACAATAAAATATTTAAATTGTTGCTAATAAGATTAATAAAAGAATAGTCATTCTAATTTAATCTAGGCAGTCCAGTTAAGTTTGTTTTGGCCATATTTTAGTAAATCTTTTAGTTAATTAAATACTATTTTCTTAGAAGATTACTTTGTTTCTTGCAAAAAAAAATTACGCGTTGTTTGCCTTCCCTCTCTCTAAAATTAAATTAGATGAGATTCGACTTGATTCCCTCCCCACTTGAACGCCTCACGTAATTAATGGACGCCCTCTAATGAAAAATTTGAAGCATTGCGTTAAGATGCGAACCCTGAGTATTAGTCGAGGCATGCAGCTTTACGCATCATTATATCTCCAGTATTGTGTGGAGCTGCATGAGAATGTGCCAGAATACTGTATTTAGAGGTAAGTTGAAGTGCCAGAATGGAGCACACAGACGTCTGTGTGAATAAAGGTGCGCTGCTGTACGGAGGACTATAAAATAGTGCCAAATTAAAGTATATAGAAGTTAGGTTTAAATTGGCACCATTTGTAGTTAAGTTAACCAGTTTAGACAAAGGTAAAAGTGTGAAACAGCAACTATTTTGTAAATGCAACGGAAGTGACATGAAGTACGTACATACATGACGGCTGAATGCCATGAAGTCTTAGGTAAAAATGCAAAATGTAAAATGTCAGAAACAAACTGAGCGACAGTTTGTCGTTTAGGCATTGAAGATAATTCAACTGATATTGTGTATGATGTCTGTGTAACCGTGTGAGATGTAGAACATGAAATGTAAACAAGTTACATCACTTGCGGTTTCGAGCGTGGATGTGACGAGGTTTTGACGAATCAGATATTAGTTCGAAAAAAGGATGAAAGATATAAATATATCCGTTAGTTTTACTTTAACTACTAAGGACATATAATTAATTCAAATCATCGAGGTCATTTGAAATTTTAATTTTATGCGAAAGGTTATTTTTCAATTATAATGTCATTATACAGTAGACCGAAGTTGCTGTTTTAACCGCTGCAGATGTTGGCTTTGAAATTGTACAGCTTTGGAAGCTGCTTTAAAACGTTCTACATATATAATTAAATTCACTATCAAAATTATTACGCGTATGTTCTTTGACAGGCACCTATATGATGAAGAAGTACATTAAATATGTATTTTCAAACGTTGTTACACGCGTCTGATTTTTTTTAATTTATCACACGTTTTGCAATAATGGTCATCTCAACTGTAATAGACCGTGCACTGGGGAGAACACAACACTGACATCAGTGACAACAGTCGAAAACGGCAACCTGAATTAGAAAGACGGCTATCAAAGCAACCCTAATTTAATAATAAATGTATACACATTAATAATATGGGAATAATCAATACTGAAGAAAAGAGGGCAAACTGTTTTTCTCTTAAATGAATTGTTCCCCAGGCAATTACCATCTGGAAAGATGGTGAATTGAGAGCATATATATGACCTGTACACAAAAATAAAAAACAGAGGTATGACAAAAATTTCGAAACTGAATGCCAAGCTAGTAGAGCAACTTTGCTCTCAGAAGTGCTATGCGATTTGTCTGAATATCTAGAAACTTGTTCATAGGTAATAATTGAACCTGTTCTTAGGTAAATTATGGCTCACTTAAAACAAAATAGCGGCAATAAAAAGCAAATTATGCCCATCAAAGAGCTGGTGGTTTTAAACACCTCACTTATTTATTCAACCAAGAATGACATGAGAAGCTGAGGTTATTGTATTATATTGTTTTAACTTAACCACTCCTTGGTCGCAGCGTGATTTACTAAATCCACGCCTGCTGGAATTAAGCAACTTTAACTTCCCGCTTAATAAAATTAGTAACATCAATCTGGCAAACTGTCCGTCTTATAACATCAACTGTTGCTATCATAATGCTAACAGGAGATCGATCTGAGGCGCCAGTGTGAAAACGCAGAGCGTCAACATGGATTGAGTTGTGCCAATTTGCGGGAACGTATATTATGATTTGCGTATATCTACGACAGTATTTTTCAAATCTATTAATAACAGATTTCGAGTGTCGAAGAATGCAATTGATCCATTTAAATCGATCCCCGTTATAAATCACGTAAAAATTTAGTTCAGTTTCGTGCGAGACGAGCGAAATTAAAGAAATTGACTATTGTATGTCATGTATAATTTGTACATTAAAAAATGCCACAAATATAAATATGCTTATTCTAGGAAGTTAATACCATTGACTGAAACCGTGAGAATGAAAACTTCATTAAAAAGATTGAAAAGAGGGTTCCTTGGTATGCCGTCATTCAATGTACGTAAACATTTTCCCCATTTCGATTTGAAAGTGAAACACGTTTAACGCATATACTGAGAGATATGATCACGCTATTTACTACATCAAATGACTGTGCAGCGCAATCAACGTTGTCTTTCACTTTTTGAAGCGGGTCGCCGTCACGGAAGATGCTAGACGTGATGCTAGCACATGGAAATGCGGTTGTATCGAGCAATGGCAATGATTAAATAAAATAATACAAGAAAAACCCGAAGCGTAATAAAAGTTGCAAGCGATGATCTCGTATCTGGTGTACTTGAACATAATATTTAATACATGGACAATATAAATGACAGTACACATACGAGAATATGACAAATCGTAAGACATATTACGGATTCAGTTATTAGCAGGACGGAAAGGAGAGACATATGGCCAAAGTAGAACTGTCAAGCTTGTGACAGAATACTATATCTCGAATTGTTTTAAGGTCCGCCAGCATTGTCATCGTGTTTGCGGCTAAGCAGCTGATTTTAAGACAGCAAACAGAGAGACGTTGCGACTTAGCTCTGTTGAGTAAAAACTCCTCTGTAAGCCCCACCAAAAATGCTAAAATCGAAGTATTGATTACAGTCTCAAATATGTAATTCAGAACAGACTTCATGTATACATACATACCGGTTACATACCGGCTTACTACTCATATGCCATTAAAACATTAATAAGGGAGGCGTCAAAAGTGATATATTTAGCTTTAAAATTACAAACGAAAGTCAGAGCCCAAGTATATTGTCTATTTCTATACATAGTGAAATGAACGAAAGAATGAAATGATTAGCTTACAGTTAAGGTTTCATCCGACATGCTCCTCAGCAGTGGCCAGATACGAGCCCTCATCTACGTACATACACAACTAATGCAGCACCGGTAGAGCGAGGCACGTGCTAATTTATACTTTTGGCACGCGCTGCGGTGATTCACTGCACACTCTATGGATCTGATCAAAACCTCCCGCCAAATAGTTCGCGACTGGACTCCTCAATAGAAATATTCTCTTAGGAACCGATTGAGGATACATAACTGAAACATAAAATAATTTACCAATTATCCAATCCAATGTACATACTTCACATATATTCGTTTTTTAATAAACTAAGCCGTGGTTATTTCGCACTAATCCAAAAAAATACGATACATTCAGATGTGTACCTCCATGCATTGGATATATTATAACAAATTACTTATCTAATTTACTTTGGTAATAAAATGCCTACTATCTATGATCCATTAACTCAAATGTTTGTAAAATTATTTGAGTGTCTATCTATTGTTCGTAATAATAGGGCGTTTATAGGGAGCGCTACTTAGTTCGCCAATATCTATCGCAGACAGTAAATTTTACCTTTTTCCTTTGTTAAATATTATAAATAAACCATATTAAATTTCAAAAATAAATGCATCGTGTTGCCCAACAACAATGTTGTATTGTTACAACAACAATTATAAATAACAATAATTATAAATTAAAAAAATTATAGTTTTCTCCTTGGAAGGAGGAAAGAGACAAAAGAACTAATTCATTTGTTCATGAACTAAATCGTGCTACAAATATTTGTCTGTATTTGTGAGATATAACAGAATTCATTGTCACTAAATACAGCACATAATTATCAAATAAAATGTGCACAGTAATAAAAAAATTAGGACTGCATCAACTGCATCAAACTTTATTCGAATATAAATCAAAAAGTATGACAGCAGCCACAAAACAGTTTCATAAAATGTGACAGTTGAGTCTGCGATGACAAGTGATTACAACACTTGAGAATTAGTTTAGCCGTGGTCACCTTTGTTGTCGATTATTTCATCGGTAAGCTTTTAATAAATGTAATGTTGATGGCATTTGATGTTCATAATATATAATGTTAGGATTAGCAAGGGAAAATTAAAAGGCAGCAATTATATTTATAGCGTTATAGTTTACAGCGTTATAGTTAATAGCGTACATATGTATATTTCTGATAATTCGTTATTCAAACAATACACTCAATATATTATATACTTACATTGAGTGTCGTAGTAACACTTTGTAATGTGTTAATAGTTAAAATAAATAAAATATAGAACAAAAAATTGACTCAATGTAAGATTCGTTATATGAATGAGCACAATAGAGAAAGTTAATTAACAACAAAATTAAATTTTATAGTCAAAAATTTCTGTTTCTCGCCTGTAATTTTCTTCCGCCATTTCACTAAATTCAAGATGGCTGCCGTTTTCTTTTATAACCTCAAAAATAAATATTGAAGTACTAAATTAGGTTTTTGAAATTAGTGATTTTCTTATGTTATTTCGCAAATTAATTTTTTTTTTGGCAATAAAAGAAACCTTCCACTTGTTAATTACAGGCGTAGAAAATCGAGGCTAGATCGTTTTTGCTTAGTTTTGCTGTATTTTATTCATTAAAATTCCCAATACGTACCTTTATAACTGAAAATGATTATTTAATATGATTTTGGTTACAATATCCGTTAATACGTGACGTAATGTCGTAACGACGAAGTATCTCAGGTCTATCAGGACAGAGAAATTACAATAGGTACACGGCGCTCTCTCCTACCAAATAAGTGACCTGGAATGATGATAATATAATAATAACGAATTGTTTTTTAATTATTTTTTATACTTATTGTTATCTCTCACTACTTTTGCGTCTTAATCATATCTTTATTACATTATTAAAATGTTAAAACACCTGTAGAGCTTTCACGTCAACCAAACATCATTCCGTATATAATTTTGTGATTCTCGGCGAGAAACGATAATGAACTCATGTATGAGAGATCATTCTCGAAGACCTCTTTGATCGGTAGCTATATTTGCGGAGGAAAAAATATTCATTTCCGGAGCGAATAGAGCGGAATACGCGCACACAGCAGGTTGGCAAATTGATGTTAGTTTCAAACTGGACTCGAGTCATGAGTTTAACACTTCTACTATTTCTTTGAACTAAGTTTAAATGCTTCTAGAACATTCGCCCGATGGCGCCTTCCAGACAATTAAAGGCATTACTGCAAATATTAAAGTACTGCAGACTAAATAGGTGCGTGGGCGACGGTCTTCCCTTTACCTTAGCGATGGTCTCCCTTTTTTTTTTAAAGACGGAACCATTACAAACTTGAATGTATGAAGTTTTAAGCTTAGACTCGGTCCTGTTGTCTCTCATTTGGATAGCTAGTCTGCTTTGAAATTATCACAATAATGAATCACTTGATGCGTGTGCGCAGATCCTCAGAACCTCCGGAAGAATGGGAGCATCCGGAAACGAAACGGCGGCGTGGCGAAGACGATTCGGAGGTAAAGGTAGAGTGCGACGACGCCATCGACGCGTACGCTTTCGCACCCGTGGCCGCTCCCGCTCCCGCGTACACAGCGACCACGCACGACGCCGCCGCCATGCCCCACCCTGCGTATGTTGTCTTTGAATTATTTTATTATCACCAAAGATGACATTTATATTTACACTCTTTTCTTTTACACAC
>DWFT01000587.1:0-11357 GCA_018246795.1 Microceris patrobas patrobas
GGCTCACCACCTATTCCATTGTGGGACTTAAACGTAACTGGTGAAACGTGGGGATGTACTACACTCCTCTGTCTACCTCTTCGGGGATTACAGGCATGTAACGTAATATACGTTACTTACTTATATGGTAACGTAATATACGTTACTTAATCTGTAAAGCAATTGGCGTCAATCAAAAGAAATTTCAAAGCGGAATTGTATTTGATTAAGATGCAGGAGTTAGAAAATTGATATCATAATATAATTATTCATAATCGGCCATAGGTTTCTTATAACGAAAAAAAAAATAAGATCATAATCTACCACATTGACCACGTGCGGAAAACTTCCCTACAACTTTACATCCCTTACGTCCTACCTTCAACATTACAAGAATTGCAACATTCCCTTACGTCCTTCCTTCAACGCTGCAACGTTGCAACAATCTCAAAAACGCCCAATTGTGTAAAGTGACCAGCAAGATTTAAACCGCAGGGATGCAAACTTAAACTCCAGAAGGGGCGAAGAAATCCATGCCACGGAGCTGGAGTACTCGTAGCATAGACAGCGTAATCGACTGCTAGGTTCGTGTAAGCGGCGGATAATTAGCATATTTCATGACTCGGACCTGTAACCTACATAGAACAAAAGGTTCAAGCCTTGGCACGACCTCCGCGCATCCTCGCTCCACATGAACTATTGTTCAGGTCGATACAAACCGGTTATTTCAATGTACATAAACTAAAACCGGTTTTGTTACGTCTGACACATACATGTGTTTAAATACATATAGCTCTCTATTTAGGTACGTATATAAATCAATATATTTAAGTAAAAACAACATCATGCTTGTATTTCTCCGAAGGGGTAGGTGAAGTTGTATGTGTGTGGGTTTTTTTCCATTTTACCAGTTAATATATATTTTCAGTATTTTAAATAAGTAACTTAAATCAAAAATACACTTTTAATAATAAATAGTATTGTTTGTTACCTTGGTGAACTTGATAGATGAAGAAGATGGGAGTGTATATACTCGTAGTTCGAAACATCTGAAAGGGCCAATTTAATCCAAAGCGGTCCTGGGTGCAAATCCCGGGTCAGGTACTCTTGGATTTTTCCAACACCGGTTTTCTAGGAAAAAATTCTAATATGCTCTCGGAGTCTGGATCTGTATCCGATGTATGGAAATAGACAGACCACATATTCCTTTGTGGGACGTAAGTGTTCTACACTCTGCCTAATCCCACAGTACGTCTGCCAATTATTATCAATTATTTAACAAGTATTATAAACAAAACAAGTTAAAAAAATCAAAACAGAAAGGTATATAAAATTAAACAACTATCTGCAATTTTGCTCGCGTGTATACATATACGAGTGTTCTAAAAAAACACTGACTTCTAAGGTGTTACACGAATTTAAGGAAAAAAAAAATAGTCTAAACCTACAAGGAATCATCCTCAACATCAACGCTTTCATCGTTAAGCTGCTGAACGCGGTTCTGCTTTCAGAATGAGAAATCCCAATTTCATATTTTGATTCCCATCGCCAATAGACCAAACTATGGTCTATTAGGATGGCTTATTAAAATAGATGATGAGTATCTAAACTCTAATTGTTGCTAGTCTACCATAAGGATCATTTAACAGCGGCAAACAAGCAAAAACGTGGTAGCTTAATGTTAGAATCGCTTAACTGAACGTAGGCAACGTAAAGTGAATTATTTACAACATAATGCACCTCCATTCGACACATTAAGAGGTTGTGGGCAGTGCTGGTAGCTATGGAAACCATTAGCTTGCGAGAGCGCTGTTTAATTCTGGATACAATCATTTTGCGCCTCCGCCAATATCATGACACATTTACGTCTCAATTTGAATTAAAATTGTATCCGAGTTAATGCAACACAAAATGAGCTTTTTACAGCGCTAGCCTATCCTCCAATCAACGTCCTCGCTTAATTTAATGAAACACGATACAAGCCCACGTCGGATCCGATCCGAGCTGAATTAACATGTGATTTGGATATACGTAGATGTTCGTGTTGTCTTAATTAACCGACCGTGTGGTGGGCGAGTTTGTCATTACCGCCCGTTATATACCACGCGATATTAGTTCTTATTACCATGTACATCGAAAGCCGTAAATAGTGTGCAGATTGCTCTAACGTTTCCTCTTTCTGGGTGGGCTTGAGTACAGACGAATATATCTTCAATGCAACTTGAAAACGAAATCATACTACAATAGAATAAAAGCGATTATAAATTTCGCGCCCCTCAATCATTGGCCGAATGATAATGACACTCTCTAATTAATGATATCCCATTTGATATCATTATTAATTGGGTTAGGAATATCGTTAATGTTCAAGTTTCGTTGGATCTCATTGTTACATCTTAACCGCTCATCTATCATTATAATGAGATAATTTTTAACTAATGCAATACACGCTGGTGTTGTTGCTGGAAGCGGTATCATTAATAAAACATATTAATGTAACCTACCGAATTAATGATGGTTTCTTTGAAAATGTTGATTACTCGAAATCGCAAGTGTCTACATAATAAATCTAATGTAATATTGTATATTTTACACATTGTTAATAAAGCCGAGTTTTAAACTAAATTTTTATGTGCATCACATACTCATATGTGATATATACACTTATGTATGAATTAGATGGGTATAATATAATTGCTCGTTTAAGATTAAATATCAATCGTTTTCATATCGAGGACAACATTCAAGACAATTCTTTGTTCTCAGTCATAATCTACCTATCTCTCTCTCTATCTAATCTACACATATGCGGTAGATTATGGATGGGCTTTAGGTACCCAACATTTTCTGGGAGGAGAATCAAATTATAAATGCGCCAAGGTTGATATATTTTGATCTATAAAATATATTGTGTTATCAAGTAATCGTGTATGTATAAAATATAATGTTAAGGAGACTATTACCACGAAATATATCGATAGCTATGTATCAGTAGAATAAGACAAGCTGCCATCAATTTTTCAATCGATGACTTGTACTGATTGGTAAGCTGAGGACGCTGAGTTCGCTTTCCACCCAGTACAAAATTTTATACACAATCACGACCAGAAGTATCTTTGTGCCTGGGTGAAAAAAAAAATGTGTATATAAACCTACTCGTTTGTACGTTTTTATGCTAGTTACTACGCTCCAGACTCTACCCATCTTGGGAAGGAACAAACCCTTGTAGAACCGGCTTAAGATATCTACTAATTTATAACATTTTTTTTTACTTCAAAAACATTTAGTAGCCTCAATATTGAAAACCGTAGTGCTTAAAAGATTTAGTAGCCACAATATGGAAAGCCGTAGTGCTTATAAGAAACACATAAACGTAATTAATTTAATACTCTAGCCTATTATCTAGCGATGTATATATGACAATGTTGTTGGTAGGCTGCGAATTGAGCCCTTCGTATTAATAAAATACCGTTGCCTTTCCCGTCCTCAGCGGCCGTTGACAACAATACTGTTATACCAACAAGACTATTCCGTGAGGTCGTTATTAAGTAAACATTCACAATAATAATTCATGTATCCGCTCTCGCTTGGCCGGTGGACGTAATAAATCATGTTATTAACGGACCCCCACTTTGATCCACCGCTTACCTTCGACCCTATCATTAATATGGAACCAGCTCAGTAATGAATAACTACTTAGCCTGTGCTCTGCTGACGTGCGGCTAGATTGCTCGGTGGACTGACACGCGCTTAGGAAATCCACTCGTGTCTCTTAAATGATACTAAATAGCGATAAACTGGAGAGTGATGAATGTGGAAGATCAGGCCGGGAACAGTAGACATCCTTGCTGCTCTGTCTACCCTCTAAAGGACGAGCGTGATTCTATAATAAAATAATATTACAAGGAATGAATATTGTACTAACTGAAAATATAAATGAGATGATGTATTCTGAAGTATGCTACTTTGCAAGTATAGACATATTATGTAGTAGGTACGGTGCTCGGTACGAGGGAAGATATACAACCTTTTGGTTTATAAAAAAGAATGTTACATCACGCCTATAACCCCCAAGGAGGTAGGCAGAGGAGTGTAGTACACTTATAAAACCTGTTTTTATATACAATGCTTTAGTTATTACGTAATAAATAAAATTAAACGGTACGGAGTTTTTGTACTTACTAATCGGCGCTAGCTGGATCGGTCTCGCTCGAGTAAGTACGCAGTTAATAGTTAAAAATAGCAACCGAAAACCATTAGAAGTAAACTATCAACAGTTCGCGCTAACCTCTCGCAGTGGTAGCAACCACCTGTGGGGCCTCGTTAGCGGAGTGATATTTTATGCTAATATATTATATATGAATAATTCATATTATTTGTGTTGCTGTCGCTTATAAGAGTTTATAATGTTTGTTTTATTGTTGTTGATATAACTGTTTTGAAATAATAGGCGTTAGCAGAAATGTTTTATTACCGTCTAAACTATTATTTTTATATCATCATGCAAGATTCAATACGAGTAGGCAGAGAGCACCGAGTGCCAATTATAGCTATGCTTACAGACCGGGTCTACTTCTTCTGCATTCATTATTCTCTTCATGTACTAACCAAGTAAAAGACGCTATGATACGCTACGCCAAAGTCGATAATATTGAAATATAACAGTATACCAGTTAATAGTTAGTATTTAGTTTTTAAATAATCAGAATTGTATTCCTCTAGTTTAATAGGAAAATGTAAACATACATAAGTACACCCTTCCACACACATTTCCCCATATATATATAGAACTGAAACCAAGTAGAGGAAATCCAAAGCCATTTTTTTATATCCTGACAAACAGACAGACAGGCCACCTGATGGTAAGTGGGCACTGTCACCTATGGACATTTCAAACACTCGAGCGGCGACCAATGCTTTGCCGGCTTTGAAGGAGAGCCACTATCTGCGAGCTATTTCAGGTTACATTTTTCATAGACAAAAAACAATTTAACTTCAACAGATAGATACAGTTATTAACAACATCCATATACCTTAAAACTAATGAAATTGCACCAAACCACAGCTTAAACAGACCCGATTACTTACGCCGGGACATTCAGCGATCGTTATATATCTTCGTGCTTTCGACTTAATCGAGGGAACATTATGATATTTTGCTTAAACCGCTAAACATTGTATCGGAGCGGTATCGATATTCCATTGTTTCCCCGCACTAATCATTTTAACTTGCTGCACCTACCGCGCTCGTGGACAGGCTGACTATACTGTTCACTTTAGCCTGGACTAGAATCAGGACTGATGTTTTACTATGCAATGTTTCGTGAGTATCTATACACATGATTACATATGTACCGGCTTAACTCATGCGTTTTTAGGGATGGCCCGAATAGCTTCGGATCCTTCAACATGAGCTCCCGCCCATTGCAGTAAGGTCGCGGTGGAGACTGAATATTTATTTACTCTACCAACTGAGCAATGTTTATTTAGTATACTAATATGACTCCTTTACTGTTTTAGTCATAGAACTTGCATACCTTAATTTTGAAACATGCTTGATATAATCATACAGATCGTTAATAAACGCCTAGGCATAATTATGTGAGGTGAGATTTTTCTTGACAGCTTTAACTGCTGCGTTGATATACTTACAAGCGTGACTCGATACGTTCCCAGTTCGGTTTCCGGATAGTGCAAAGTATTATTCAGTTTTTCTGACTCGAAATTCCCAGTAGTTTTACCGAGTCTAGATTTGTGTTCGATGTATAGAAATAATTCACCACAATTCTATGAGGCCTATAACATAACTTTGTGAAAAGTGAGAATACTGTACCCGTCTTCCTACCCCTTCGGGGAAATAAAACCATGATATTTGTTGTGTTATTTCTGTCGTAGTCATATAATTTATGCTTATAAATTGTTTTTAATTGCCGTAGTATTGCTGTTGCTACCTATTACATATAGTCACTTTCACCCTGGGTTGGACTGGTACAGAATGCCTCTGGGCATTAAGTCAACACTTTACTAAACCTAGCAATAGGTAAAACAATAAAAATAAACAAAAAACCAATAAAGGGACTGTTGTCTTATTGATTTCGATTATAACATTTAATGGCAGATTATAATCTATTACAGTAAGCTATAAGCAATTTTAGAATATCTGTCGGTATTTGGACAATTGTTATAAAATCCCAAATAAAATGTAAGAAATGGCAACACTAATATCGGCCGATTCATAAATTTCCAAGCAGCCCGGAACCACCGTTACGTCGCAGTGCTATCGTGGACCCAACAACTAAATCGAATTAATAACGACAATATCAAATCCCATACCATTTTGCTATAACTTTATTTAACCGTAACGTAACTTAATGGTTCGTAAGAGCTGTGTACCGACAGCAACATTAGCGATATCCACTTGGGCGATGAAAGCGAAGTAACGAAACATGGCGGCGCGCGGCGGGTAGAATACTCTGGAAAGGTGGACATAGAATCTTCTGGAAAGGTTCCACAGATCCGATGCTTAGAAGATCTTGGTTTGCATATACAATAAATAGCTAAAGTGCTAAGTTGGACTGGAGAAATAGTCTGCATGATATGGAGTAATATTTGGATAATGGAAAGATTATTTACTTTAGTTCACCCCAAATTTAAAAACCATACACTCAGACTGTTAGGGTATGGCTGTAAAAAGACCAGTACTACATCTGTCTCCGCCGCTGCTTAGCAACTTAATTTATGTTTCTAGTGATAGCCTGACTAGTTTCAGATCTAATCGTGGCCAATCTCCACGAACTCCCGTTTCGTAGCGAAAACTAAAAAATATTAATGAATCATGTGTATACATAGTTACTCATTGTACGTTTACCATTTATATTATGACTAAATATTTTAAATGTTCTACTCGAGTTCAATATGTATTTTTATTTAAAGTTACGTATAAAATTGCTTCTAATTGCTTTGTGATATTTTATGTAGGTCATTACCTTTTACTATTAAATGTTTCGTGAGTATTTATACACATGTTTATAAATGTAACGGTGTAACTCACGTGCGTTTTTCGGGATAGCCCGACTAGACTCAGGCGAAGGTACGCCGCGACCTCGCTGCAAACGCCGGGAACTCATGAGGAAGGACCTCAAACAGGTCCTAAACTTCTCGGGCCATCCCGAAAAACGCACGTGAGTTAAGCCGTTGCATTTATAATCATAGGTAATGACTCAATCATTCTTATAAGTCACTATAAAACAAAAAACTTAGAACTTCACAAACATAATATACAAAAACATAAGAACAAACCGTAGTATGTACATTGTAAAAACGAAACGCTCCGAGTTTATTTATATAATACGCGAGCGTGTTGTAAGAGCGACATTTGCCGTCAGGAAGCGGCACATGACGTCAGGGTCACGCATCGATCGAACTTTCTCGATCGATTTCATACCGATGTTTCGAATTCCAATCGTATCTGCTTACACTTCTAATTCTGCGATTGCATTCGTATTAAATATTCAAATAACGATGTCAGGTGCTTTCAGATTTTACATACGCAGCGGTAGTCGGTCCGATACGCTAGTTTATGGAATGACATGCGGGATTGCGGGATTCGCAATATATTGCTAATGCAACCGCTCCAGGGCCTTGTTCGAGTTGGAAATGCTTGTCTCGAATAAATTCAAACTGTGTGCGTCTATGTACTCTAACACACTTTTACTGCCCATCTGCTTCATATAAAGATCAATTTTAAACCCCTATAGCTCTGTGTTGTCTTCTTGCGTGTCATACTTTAATAACCAATGTTGAGTTTTGAACATGAACTTTAATATTTCTGTTTGTATTAGATGTTTTTTTTCATTAATTATAGTAGACAATTACATTTAAGACTAATCGAAAAATTCTTAGTAGGAATATAGTCATGCAGGCGTTTTTCTCATCCTAAAAAGAGTGATATGAGATTTTAGGAAAAGACTAAATTATTTAATAAAAAACAACCGTTGATCAAGTTTAAATTCTATAACGTCTCTACAATTGACTCAAAATTATAGATAGAGTACTTAACGGCCAAACACAGTACAACACGAAACTTTGCATTAATAATGGAAAAAAAATTAACAACCTTTTTAAAAACTACAGGGCTATTAACCCTAAACTACTAATAACCCTAAACAACCCGCTCGCTAAACAGTACCGGCAGCGCGCGTCCGCCCCATCAACTAACGAGCACAATCGATTGTCTTATAAAAGCACTATCTTAAGTCGCGTCTAATTTCCTGCATCGAAATTTACTATAATTCGTGCGGTGAGATAGAGTTGCAGGATGCATCCTGCCGGTCGGTGGTCCGGCGACACTCGTTACCGCATAATTGGCACGGCTTGTACTTGAGCTGCCACGCTCTGATTTTATTTCCTGAGGCTTTCAACTCGTTGAATTGGTTCCGCACGTGATACGTGAATGATACCATTCAGAGTTTTTTTCTTTTCTATGCAAATATATTGGTTCTTTTTATTAAGTATCTGAAGGTTTCCTTTATGTAATATACAAAACAATATGTACAAAACCTCATGTTACGTATACATAATCAAGATCACCCATGTAAGTACTCGTATATACATACATACATATGTATACCTCGTTCTAAAAAATCTAAATTTTTTATCTAATAATAATAATAATTATTAAAACGATATAACTGCTCTTGTGAACTGGCTGAACCGTTCACTACAACTATTCTGAGTAGCATCGCACAATAAACTAGCTACAGTAGCATACAATTTATTTACATTTATTACAAATTTCAGGCTTAAATACCACCTAAATTACAGTGACATAAAAAGCAAAAATCATCACCAGATTAGACACATCACATTAGCTGAACAATCATATATTTAATTTGATATAACACTTGAATCCAGCTCTGAGTTCGCGTGTCGTCTAATGGGCGTGTATTGATGTGAGCGGTGAGTTGCCAGCGACACCTGGCGAGCGCCCGCGGCTAGTTGCTGCGCTAATTTGAATTGAATGTTACTAATACACCGATAGCAACGTATTTGGAACTTCAATTTAACTCCTTGACTACACGACTAGAGTTTATTGATCATTGAATAAAGTTGTCTAGGTATTATGTTTCTGTCAAATCATGTTGAACAACAAAATGTTGTTGGGAATGTTCCTATTTTTACTTTACTATCAGAGAATTCAATTTTAGAATTTGTAGTTACACATTGCACCTGTTTTGAAAATTCAATAATTTTATAATTTGTTAGTACAAATTTATTTTATGTGTAAATATCATTTTGTTTTGGTTAAATGACAATAAGCGAGAACTGATACTATCTGTTTTATTAAAACAAGAACTAAGAAATTAACTAACTAAGAAATAACAAAAAACTAACTAAGTCGCTTTGAGTTCGCTCATTCCACGTAAATATATATTAAAAGCCTTAATATTAGCGAAACGAGTTCAATATCTGCATTATGTGTGATATATTATCGAAGAAAAACTACGAAAGCATTCTCAATATAATCATCCTATAAAGGTTTCTCGCTACATTAGCATGTTTCTCTAATAAAATACACTTTAATACGTTAACAACTGACATGTATATCTGTTCGTTGCACTACATTTGTTGTATGTAAAATAGTTACCATTAATTCTTTGGGTTTTAATAGGAATAGAAGACACACATCTGTGAATCATAGGTATGTTTATGGTACTGACGTTTGCGTGTGTATTTCATTGAGGTCTATTAAAAACCGAGTGCCAATGGTGCGAGATTCCAAACACTTAATTAGTGGACGATTTTATTAAGAAACCTCAAAGGAGAAGGTGCATAATGAGAAATTAGAAACGCTGCTGTAAAACGGATGCAGATGCCAAGGCAGACTAAATCTTACCTATATCAGACAAGGGAATCAGAAGTTTCCGAAACTGACTGGTTTCATGAGAGTGTTTAATGAAGAGCAATGACCAGTCAATAACTATAAAGATATCTAGCAAACAATGCACTCTGCCTACCCCGTAAGACGGATAGTATCGAGATACAATAAAAAGAAAAAATCTACTTTGAATTATCATTATACATATTTTCAAGCCATCCCTTACCAGGTAGGCAGAGAAGACGGAGTGCCAAATACCTCTATCCTTACAAACCTGTCGTGCTTGCTCCACATTATCGTTGGAATTATCAATATTATTACTAAAATAAGAATTCTAAGAACAGAGTAGGAATTCCAAGTACTAGTTAGAATCAAATGAGTATTATAGTAGTACACTTGGCGCTGTGCTCGCGTGTCTCTCTAATGGTCGTTAGGAACATTTCGATGTGAGCGGCGCACGCGCCACCTGGTGCCCGCCCGCGGGCGCACGGCGCGAACACGCCTAGATGCTACCTGCAAATTAGACACGTTACAGAACTACGTTTGAATTTAGAAGCGCATTTCAAATACTGTGTTGCCAGTGTCGCTATAACAACTGTTAACTAGTGCAGTAATTAATGCACAATTTCATGTTTAGTTTTTCAAAAATAGAGAAGTAAATAAATTATTCCTATTTAGTAGCAATAGAACGCAATAATGTGATTCGGATGCTACCTGCTAAGTAGACATGATATAGAACTCGGTTTGTATTTAGAAGCGCATTTTAAATACTGGGTTGCCAGTGTGGCGATAATACTTTTTAATCAGGTGTTTCAAATATATAGTTAGTTTTATGTACAATTTCATAATTTGTTTTTCAAAAATATATGTGAATAAATAAGTTATTCCTATTTATTAGTAATAGAACGTAATTATGTAATTCATACTTGAAAATATGAGGTATTACAAATGAATCCTCAAGGACTCTCCAATAATATTATACTTGAGGGGGAAAACTCAAAGGACACTCAGCCATATTTGAGTAGTCAGGATATTTTCAATAAACTGTTCATTATCATTGAATGTCAAAATAAATGTAATTAAATGTAAATTAAAATATGTTTGTGTATAATTTAATATAATATTTTATTATCACTACAATCCTACATTTAATATAAAATTATATTAATTAGTTGTAAATCATGGCTGTATATATAAAATGATTTGAATAGAAAAATATACACGTTAAATATTGCCAACATTATTTTCTTAAGCTTTACGTCGTCTTAACGTAACAGGAGAATAATAATATTCCATTATTTGAAACTGTCGAACGCCGTTAATAATGGCGATGACCCATCACAAGCGAGCAGGTGCTTGGCTGGCAATGTTTTTGCACTCTCAAACATCTTATAGTACAATAGTGTAATAACCTCCGAAAACTGGCCGCGTCCGATTCCATCTGAACCGTAAAACATCGATTTGTACGCCTTGACCATCGCTCTGGTTATCTGCACCCACA
>DWFT01000588.1:0-11352 GCA_018246795.1 Microceris patrobas patrobas
CTAACCCATTTAACTTCAAATATTTCCAATACAGCTCTGTCTTGGAGCATGTCCCAGATATCCAGTGGTTGCAGGAGAGACCCATGCACAACAATGGGGCTCAAAAAATAGTATAGTGAATAGTCCAGGAAGAGCCTTGAAAACACTTGAAACCGCTAAAACAGATAATGTGAAGTGCCGGAAAATTTGTCATTTTGTACAAATTTATGCTGAATAACACATCTTTCTGAATTATCTTTGTACATATGTATGCTGTCCTAATAAATTCAGTATTAAGTTACCTAGTATTGTACCTGTTCTATTTTGAACAACATAAGTTAGTCTGTTGCCATGGTAATAATTTTTAGGTATAATATAAAGCTAATTAGTGAACCCTTTTTTTAATACTTCTGTTACAGTAAGGGAAAACCCAAGACTGCTTTGATTATAATTGTCTTGATAAAACATTAATTTGAGGATTGTAAGAAATATTGTACTGAGTGTACTATTGTTATTAACTCTACAAAATTATTTAAATTGGTAATAACCAAAGAAATATGCATGTAAATATTCTTCTGTATGGTTTCTGAAATCAAGATTTTTAACTTTAAATGTAACTATTATAGTATTATTTAATTCAACATTATTGTATGTAATATATGACATTTCTAATACCTATGATTATGTCAAGACTGTATAATATTATTTATTTTGGTTTGGTATTATCACCACCAAGAGGTCATGAACACTAGATAACTTTTTATATCTTAGAATGAAGTGACATACAAAGTTTGATCCAAAACAAGGCCTATTTAGCACTTGAGATATAAATATAATGGTCATAATCATTTGATTAAATTTAGAGAATACCGCAATACAGATGAAAGATGTATGTAAAGATGTAAAATAAAGAGTAAAATATCATAATGACAATTAGGTTGTCCCATTTCAAAACCTAGTAAGGGTCATTTTTTACAAAAATCATTTTATTGCATTATCTTGCTAACCTAGTGTGTCCCTACCAAATACAAAAACACCAGTGTCTTAAACCAACAGGAAAGCAGTTATTATTTAAGCATTGATACCTAGGAAGTGCATCATTTGCTCCCTCAAAATAATAAATAAAACCTAGTAAATCACTTTAACCAATACAAAACCAAAGAACTATCTAGACTTGATATTTTTTAGTATTTTTTACAATCAACACCTGTTTTTTTACCTAACATAAATACTTTTCTAGGGCTGACCAGTTTTAGGTTTATGCGCTCTCCTCTAAAATTTAGTTTTGATTCCTTACTAGGTTTTGAAATGGGGCAGCCGAATAGCCCTCAATTTGCAATCTCTTTTTAACTGATTAATTCTATGGTATGTTGCACAAATGTGTACTGATGATGGTAAGGGCTTATTATCAAGCCAGGACATTTACCTGTTTGCCAATTTTCAACACTTTAAAAAGTATAAAAAGATACTTCAAGCAATTAGAGCAAAACCAGGAAACCAGCATGGTTCTTATCAGTCATCAAAGTTACACTTCACTGGGTTAGAACATGGGGGTACAATAATGTTACAAGATATTTAAATAGCTCTATAAAACAACAGAATAATGCTCTGTTTATAGGGGTAACTTTAACTTTTTATTGAAATTTAAGGTAACAAAATAAATACAAGAGTTTTCATTTAACAATAACATATCTTTAAACTATGGTCTAGTTTTTTTCTGGTCTAGTGGTTTATGGTCTAGTGGTCTTTAAAATCCAAGTTCTGTTCCTCAGCTACAAAGTTAACAATCACCTCAAGTTTATGGGTAAGCATATGAGCGAGTTGTTATCAAATATTATTGACTTATTATACCATAGATAGACATAATACATACCTGTTTTATACATTCAACAATGTTGTGTTGCAGATCAACATCCAATTCCTTGATCCTTGTTATAAATAACTCTTTATTCGGGCACTGGACTGCTGCTCCCAGGAGTAACAGAATCAACAGCTTCATGTTTTCAAGACCATCTCTAGACTCTGGTGCCTTTCCCAAACATATGCACTCCGGCACGACGAGGAGAGTCATACCCAGTTCCTCGTCATATAAACCTTTTACATTTTTAATGATTGCATCAAAGTTTTTCACTCTACCCAAAATTAATGCCTGGTCTTCTAAGCCTGTCAGCTTTGTAATGTGGTAAGAAGGTTCTGGATCTATTTGAAGGTATACATGATGTAATATGTCCCCACTGTACAGTGAGGAGTACTCTGTCAAGCTCCCTGGTTCTGATAGGCATGATTTTAACTAAAAAATGTGGTCAATATTAGAAATTAAAAATATTTTTTTCTTAAAACTACTAATAGATACTTCTATGAGTTTTTTATTAAAACACATATACATTGCTTATTAATAAAAAACATCATTATTTTACCTTTTAATGAAGGACCTTTTCTCTAGGAACCAATAAATATAGATATAACAATATAAAACAACTGATATTCAAATCTAAAATACTCAATAAAAAAAATTTCTCTACTACACCACCTATGTGAGCACCTTGTGTTGTTAATTTTATCTGTTAAGAGATACAATTACACTATCTGGCCACTGGGAACAATCTTAGTGTTTTTATGGCCTCCATGGAGGAAATGAGACCACACAAGAGAAACTATTGTTCATATTGATTTTCATTCTTCAAGAAGCTACTTTCTTTTAGTTAAGGTAGGTTATCACTACAGAAGGAACACATCAAATATGTATTCCAAGATTAAATATGTTTGAATATAACAACACATATATAAGACATAATAGCATATATTTAGTGACATTTTTATTCAATTTCATTTGTTACAAAATTATTGTTTCTTTCTTATAGTTTTTTTTTAATATTTTTTGTAATAACTTTATATTACCAACAGTGTATTAAAATCAATATGAAATAGTATCATCATACTATAATGAAATGATTATAATACACATACTGATTCAAAATAAGTGCCATATAAAGGTTTCAATAAATAAAATCGACCGTTCACTGGAACGGAACGCTTCGATAATTTTATCTCACGGTTCATTCTAGTTTATACAAGCACAAATCGTTGATCACTCACCCACGAAACTAAGGGTCCACTTAAGAAGTCTTCGATTTCGGTACCAGACGCGGCCATTCTCTACAGGCGATAGGATGAATGAATCCTATTTCTTCGGTCTTGGCAGCAGACCATGGCATCAATATAAGTCCCCAAACTGACACAAGATGGAAATCTATTAAACATCTGCAAATGAACTTATACAAAGACACCCGTAGAAAATAAATATGTGCAAGCACCGTGACACTTGACAAGTTGTTGACACACAGCAAAGCATGCTACACACACAGCCATGAAATCAATAAGCACATCCTTAAAATAGATAGTTCAACGACCTTTGTTTCAAAATATGAATTGCTCAAATAATTCATTGTAAATTCGTTAGGATCCTGGCAATTCTAAGATGTAGGAGGAACCATAAGTAATTGGATTCTTTTTACATTCAAAATAGGATTTTTTTGAAATTACAGTGTTATTTCTCATATCTGTTTGAATAAAATAGATAGAATAGAATAAAGCAGTATAAAATATAGTAGTCATTTATTTCTTCCTTATTTAAAACGATATTTGGATAGAAAACTTACAAAATTAAATAAGATTGTTTAATCGAAACCAATTGTATAACATACACGCGTTATCATCCATAAGCTCAGGAATAAATGATAAAGTTTAAAACTTATTTGAACATCTTGTATTTTAGGGGCAATTCGCGCAAAACTTTTGGAATAGCTTCTTTGTCCCATGTTTTTATCAGGTCATTTATTGCTATCCCAATGATTATTTTCGGTCACAAAATGTCACAATCAATGATGACATCTGACATTAGCAAGCAGCCCTTACCCATTACGCCATAACACACTTGAGTGTGCGATAGATAGCATCTTTCATACATTGACGACACTATTGTAATAAAAGTTATCGATTTCAGTGATAACAAAATATACTACATTTTGTACCTACATAAACACTTTAAAATATTTTTTAAATTACACATTAATGCCAGATGCTTGTAATTTAATTAGTGTCCAATTCAATATATTTGTGTTATAAGTTTGATACATTTTTAAATGTATACAAAAAAATGTTTACAAAAACTATGAAGGTTCAGTTTCAAGATCAACAACTGGATGATTATGTACTTGAGGTAAAATGTTCTACTAAGTTCAGGCAATTTACGCCAACTTTTTATTTAAGTTAAGTTCAATATTTTATTTTAAGAAAAGGAGTTAAGTTAAAAAAATATTCAGTTGCAAATATAATCATCTCACATAATATTAGCCGTAGTTACTCACTCTTTTATTTATTAGTTGAATTTTCAGATAACAGTTGATGACTTCAGTTGTTTTTTCAAATTAAAATGTGCAAATATAGAGCCATTTTGAACAACGTGTATTAGTTTTTGTAATAAACAAATATGCATATAACGGTCTTTTTAAAAGCCTTTTATTTTGCAATCACAGACAGACTCTTTAATCGTATTTATATATTTAAAGTTGCCGTCAATCTAAGTCATTATTAAAAGCATATTTATGTTTCAATAGTTTAAGTATTGTACAAATAAATGGAATGTAGGGTAGTGTTTGTGTAAATATATAAAAAATTAAGAGACTTCTTTTCAGAACTCTGTATTAAAAAGTAAATTACAAAGCAAAGTAGATGCTCTTTCAATTATGAGTAGAGAGCTCGACAAATGCAGTATGGACCGTGATCGATACAAAATTTTAGTAGAACAGTTGAGATGTAAAAAAAGCCCAGTTCCTTCTAACTCTGAGTCTAATCTATATAAATTTGCTCCAACTAACACTATAAGTGGAAGTGAAATGCTTGCAAACACAAGGGATCACAATAACATACTCAAATTAGAGGTAAACTATAATGTCATATTAAAAATGCATGCTACAATTTAACATTGCCTGGATTTGGTTCATTTTCCGATTTTTCTGTGTAGCGATTGTACATCATTATCAGTCTATTTCTGTCCACTGCTGGAGATAAGCCTCTCCAATAGCACCCCACAGCTTGATCTTCATCTTTTCACATCTAACTGCTGCCAGTCACTTTGTGTATATATGTATGTTTGCATGTACATATGTATATGCATAAGTTTATAGTTTGCTTCTATATCAAAAGGCATGCTATACATATATTATAATGCATTTGCACCAGCTCTAGTTGATTAATAAATTAAGACATTTCATTGATATGAATATGACCCAGGAATTGTCATTCTTGATGTAAGCTGTATTATACTTCAATAAGATATTATTAGTAAAGCTCTAACTTAATTGACAAATAGGTGGAGACATTGCGGAGTAAACTAGATGAGGCCAATGGAGACATATTAGCACTGAGGAAACAACTGCAAAATGATACAAGATTAGAAGAAATCAATGGCAGTAGAACATGGCCAGTTTCTGTATCATATTCCACTACAGACTATGAGCAATTAGTGCAGGAGTTGGAGAAGGTTCAAAAAAAGGTAGTTAGTTCAAGTGGTTTTGTGTTACATATTTATTTTAAATACATTCATTTTACTTCACATATTTTTTTAAAGTTAACTCAGATTGCCTTTACATATGTATTGGTTTTATAAAAACAATCCTGTTTCAAGATGTTTCATTATCAACTGAATTTAATAATAGTCTTGCTTTCTCATGAGAATTAAAATTTGATCACTTGTAATCCCTCATATATATACGGAAAATATATTTTTTAAGAATTTTAATTTAAAGTATTGTGTAATAGTATCAACAACTTCAATTGGATTATCGCGCCACTTTGGATGACAAGGAAGAACTGGTATCTGACAGAGATTACTACAAAAGTAAAGTGCAAAGGTTGAACCACCAAATCAGTTACATTCTGTCGAACAGAATGAGGACACAAGGAGACAAAGATACAGATCTACCTAAACCAGTTGTGGACATAGATGCACTGGTCACAGAAAATAAATATCTGCATGAAAGAATCACTCAGCTTCAAGTTGAAAAAGAAATTGTGAAGAGGAATTTGACAAAATATAAGGTATGCACATAATTTCTCCTTGCTCTTATATTTTTTACACTAAAATAAACAATTATTTAAAAGTAATATGAGGGTTCGTATATTACCTGATCTGGCATTCAATAAACATATATAATCTCTAAATGTCATTTTACAACCCAGATATCTGTATGTCTCTGTTGTGAAAGAATACATTCCTTGACTGCATACTGGGATACCAGGATTTCGTTACAGGTGACTAAACCCAAAGTGAGCTGAACTCAGTATGATATGGCCTCCCTAGACTATATACCAAAAGAATCTATTGGCAATGCCGTGGTTGGTGCCAGAAGTGGTGCTCTGCAATGCTCAACCAGCATACCCACCATGGGGATTACAGGCAAATGCACCTCAGGGGTGGCATATGTCCAGCACTTTATGGACTTCAATAGGCTTATGATGACACTGATGACACAACATCAATTAACACAATGTATATACATTCCATCATGGAATAGAATGAGCATGTTACCATATACTAGGCAGGAATCAAACACAAATTAAAAAACCTAATAAAATCCAAACTGGGGATTAAATCCAGGATCTCTCTGTGGATCCAGGATCTCTCCACCAACGACACAGAGAGATAAAACATAACATCATCCCTTGTAATCCTCGAAGGGTAGACAGAGGGGTGTAGTACACTCACACGTTTCACCGATTACGTTTAAGTCCCATAGAATAGATGGTGAGTCTATTGCCATACACTGGGCACAAATCTAGACTCCAAGTCACTACTGGCAATCCTAAATTAGAAAAATCCAATAGTATCTGACCCGGGATTTGAATCCAGGACACTCAACCAACAACCATTGAGGCAGTCTCACACAGAGAAATGTCGTTAATGTCCTAATTTTGTTAAATTACAGAGTCTTCTTGATACTAGGAGTAAAAACAACACATTACCCTTCAAAAAAGGCTTCTCTGATGTTATGACTCAAAAACAAGGTGAAAACCCGTTTTTTGTTTTTTATACGTCAATATGTATATTGAGGATCTATTAAGTAAATGAATAAACCAGTTTTTAAATTATGGAAATTTAGTGGGAACCCCATTTTTATATCGTAAATTCATAATTTAATCCAATTTTCTAAGGTCTAAACCAATTGATATTCCATTTAAACATCATATTTTATAATCATAATGATAAATACTTTAGAAAACCGTGCATGTAACACTTTGGTTCAGGGTCTGTATTAGGGGTAGGGCAGGCCTGTTTAGCAGCAGATGTCTATTTGCTGGAATAATTAGAATGGCTATGAACACTATGGTAATAAGATAGCAGATAAACCATTTGTCTGAATATAAATATGCATTTCCATTAATTTTTAAACAGTAAATTTTGTAACTGGTGTTTTTCAGTGAGGGAGTTTCTAGATATTAATTCAAAAACAGGTCTCAAACGTAGCTCAGCAGCTGAATTAAAATCCTTGTGTTTGGGATTATTTGAAGCATTAAATGATAAATCCATTGCCCTTCAGCACCAGAGGAAAACAAATCAGTAAGTATAAATATTGTAGTAATTTTTTTTATCTCATTTCCGGTGACATTATTAGCTCAAGATAAAAACTAAAACAAAATGCATGTTAACAAATATCATTTGTAAATGTCTATTTATCTAAATGTATGTATTATGTTAATATTTCAGAATTTTAGCGAACAGAATAACTGAATTGGAAGCGACATTGGATAGTTGGTGCAATGGTCAAAAATGTATTCCAATATTTCCTTCACAAATGCTTTTAGAAGAAATAATTACAGAAACAGGTTCAGTAAAATCTGATGAATCTAAAGACAAAAATGAGATGGGACTAAACTCAGAAATAAACAACAGGGATTCTGAAAGTGATGATGAACAGAGCAAGAACAATAATGATAGCTGCTCTGTGGATCTGAAATATAATTATGATAATGGAGGTGATGGTGATAACAAAAATGTGTCTACCAAAACAGTGTTGCCAGAGGAACTAGAATTGCTAGTGAGAGAAGCACTAGCTGATTTAAAGTCATCTTAATGTTTCCCTGAACATAGTGTTTGAGGGTCATATCCATAAAATTACCTAGTAAAACATTCCTATGTCATTGTAAGAAACAAGATGAGTACATAATGTGCTTTCAATAATTATTAATTATCGAAGAGTATTGTTGTATAATATGTGCATAGCCATTTAGTAAATCTAACTCTTGGATCTGGTTCTACCATATGTGTATATTCCAAACCCATGCACAAGTGTATCCATAGTTGTATTATCCAGTTCATTAAAGATTTTGAGATGAATTTACCACTAACACCTTGTGAAGTGTGGCATTCGTGATAAATTTAACATTTACAAATTGAGAGTTGAATTCTCAAGTACTCTATACTACATTCCATTAATCCCTTCCTGTACAGTACCTATCACATTGTAATAATAAAAATATGTTATTAAACCAAATATATGAATTCTAATCTGATTGATTTTTAAAATATCTAGTCATGTTATCATTTTATGGATTCTTTTATTATATTATGTGTATTATTAAATGCACAATAAACTTTAATAAATTAGTCTATCGTTTTATTTTGTAAGTAGTACAGTCTAATGCTTTTTCATATTTTTTTTATAATAATTGTGGTGCAACAGAATTTTCATATTTTTATTGACCACAACATATACAGTTGTATATATTGGGATAAATAGAACAAGTTCATATACAGACTGTTAATTAATTATGTTATTTAATTATTACATACAGTACCTACAATTTAGATATTGTCATCTCATTCATAACATGTTTCCCCCTATACAGCACAGATTTCTGGACTCATCGCATGATTAGTTGATCTCCTGGTGTGCGAGTATATCAAGTTCAATTCAAGTACAACAATTCTTGTACAAGTTCAAACAATTGTTCAGGGAAGAGTTGTTCAATTTAACATAATATTATTTCTAGCTTAGGCATCACATATTACTTCTAACTTATTATTTCAACCATTATTTCTAGCTTAGTAACCATTCTTAGACGTCTGATCTACGTAGGTACGTCACCTTTGGGATTAGAGGGAATTAAAAAAGTAGGAGTTCTTAAAATAAAACAAATTTCTTCAGTCTTCTATTATATTAATAAAATATAACATTTACCTAACTTATTAACATTGACTTCGTTGAAAAAAAGAACATAAAACGCAATTGTAATTACAATATTTTTTTGTACTACCATACATACACTGATACATTTCTAGTAGTAGCAAATGAAAATGCAGATATGATTTTAATTTGTAACTGCATTTCGTGACTAAAGTATCCAATTTCAATATCTTATAAATCCAATAGGCTCACCGCCTATTCCATCGTGGTGCTTAAACGTAACTGGTGAAACGTGGGAGTGTTCTGCATTCCTTTGCCTACCCCTTCGGGGATTACAGGCGTGAAGTTACGTTTTTTTTTTTTAATACTATTTAAAACGTCATTCAATCATATCATTGTAGTATTAAATAAGTTACTATCTCTGAGGCTTAAGGTCGAACACAAAGTTTTAATTTGGGTCTTTATGATACCATTTCCAACATTCTTCAAATTCCCTGATACATTCATGCTGGCTGCCTAAAGCTATATCTTCTAGATTTTCACTGATGCTTACTGAACACATAATATACATTGCTATAAAAAGTATGCAAAATTGAAGGTACAATTTTGTAAATCTCTTATTATTAATTTTTACAAAATTACCAGGGGTAATTCAAAGTAGCTCATAAACAATATTTCTTTTTCTATTAATACTAATATTAATAAACTGATAAATTTCGTGGATGCTTGTTACATTTCCCAGGTATCTTCCTAAATGTATTACATAATCTGTGGTTAGTTTCAATAGTACATTTTAAAATTAATTCTAGTGATAATTTCGACTACAAAGATTTTTCTATTACGACAAATTAGTGCAGCGATTACATAAACCAAGCGATATACCACCTTGAGCGTTTTTCACTTTTTACGTAATGTATCAGTTATCAATAATAATATGTTACTGTTCCTTGTATTTATCATCACTCACCATACTAATCGTCACATACAATGATACAAAAAATATTAATGTCATTATATACAAATACCGTACTCGATTAAATTTCAAATACTAATAGTTTATAACAAAAACTGAGTTGAAAATGTATTTCTAAGTCTAATAACAAGACTGTGGTGTTCTGTAACTTTTATAAATGATGTCTAATCATTGCTTGAGCATATGGTAATGGCTATGCAAAGAATACCTGTCAATAATAATAATACAGAAATAATTTAATTACTACACTGCACTTCATTTTGCTTGATTATGGTATTTACTGTATGACCATCAAACTGCGATTTTATCAAGATATTTCATATAAGATAGATATAGCATTGCACTCACAACTCTTATGGATACAAAGATTTTAAATCCATATGGAAGTCATAAAATATTGCATTATAGTTTGTTACAATATACAAGTTATAATGTCTGTATTGTATGGTTAATTCTTGTCTATGGTCCTGCTAGGAATTTAGCCAAAAGGTCTGACAAGTAATAGAGAGATTGGTAAGTAATGTAGTTTCTCAATTCAGCTACATTTTATCAGCTCAATCATCATTATGAGCTTGCCTTGCGTGCTGCGTGGAGATTGTGCCCATAATCCTCATGCTAGGCATACAAGTCAAGGATTGCAAAAAATTAGCTCATTGTATACTCAAGGTTAGTAGGAGTGGTAAATCTCAATTTTTTTTTTATTTTTAGGGAATAGGTCAATTTATACATTGAACTTTTTTTTAAGAAAGTCAGAATTCTAGAATTTTAATTCTTTACAGTTCTTTTGTCTGTTGCTGTTATTTTTGGTCCGGAAGAGGAATAGCTTTACATCATATATTAAGAACATAACTGACATTATTCAGATATACTTGTCGGCCTCAGAATTATGGAATACCTGTATATTTCGACTGTTACAGTATTTGAATTTCTTTGTGACTAAATATTTGGAAGACAACCTACATTCTATTTCTAAATATTTTGTTTTAAGAGACTTGCACCTGTTTAATACGGGGTTCGCCTTGCCGAAAAAACAGTCATAACAGTCAAGCTGGTTAGATGGTAAAATACTGTCATTTTAACAATCACGGTTGTCAATGGTACTACTGTATACCTGCTGCATACATACATCATATATATTTTTAACGGAATATATGAGTTTCGAGGATAGTAATGGTTGCATATGGATAATTATTTCCCGTTCCAAGTGGACGTGTG
>DWFT01000589.1:0-11349 GCA_018246795.1 Microceris patrobas patrobas
CATTGATGCCACTCGCCACTTGGTGGCGCTGCAGAGTAGCAACTTCTGCCCCGTTCAACCGATTGTCATGAAAATCACTATGACCATGAATTTTTACACAGGGGAAATGAATATGATATTAATTTATTTTAGTTATTGGCGTAGCAATGCGCGCCGGGTACATCTAGTGATATTATAACAATGTTAAGTTGTTCCAGTAGCATATTCTATTCTTATGAGGTAAATAGGCCTATAAGAATACAAACCATATAATACTACATATATATATTATGAATGCTGTCTACTAAATATAATATAAATATATCTTTCACAGCTGCTCAATACAATAGGGTCTTTTTTGGCCAGAAAAACTGATTTCTTCACTGGTGCTAAAGAAGAGGAATGGCAAAAGGTGAGTTGTTAATGACAAAAATTGTTAGATATTTATATTTATATCTTCATTAACACTAAACACAAACTTATTGCTCCCTATATACTTTTGTT
Organism: Microceris patrobas patrobas; assembly: GCA_018246795.1. Classification (NCBI taxonomy): domain Eukaryota; kingdom Metazoa; phylum Arthropoda; class Insecta; order Lepidoptera; family Hesperiidae; genus Microceris; species Microceris patrobas. The sequence goes on from DWFT01000589.1 coordinate 484, forward strand.
GTGGCATTCAGCAATATAATATTTAGATACACATGCCTAGATACTTGATATTATATCGAACTACCTGACTCGGTGAACTTCATACCGCCTAACAATCAATTAAAGTATTTTACTATTAAATGTTTCATGAGTGTTTATACACATGATTATTAATGTACTGGCTTAACTCACGTACGTTTTTCGGGGTGGCCCGACTAGTTCAATCCAATTTCAATCAATTAAAGCCCTGTCACTTTAAAAAAACTTTACTTATTATTTTATGTACATAGGGAAATAACGAAATAAATACTAATATCACACAGTCTATTGCATGCATTCCAATGCATTCCAAAGCCATCTTGAACAGCCAAATCAATGTATGATATGCGTGAAGTAGTTGCTGCAGAGCTTGAAGAATTTCTCTTTTCATTGCTTCGTTGATCTCTTGTAATCAATCAATTTATTCCTCCTCATTGCCCATGAAGTATATTTATACCAATTTATGTTGTGCATCTTCATGAGGTTTCAATGATTCAATGGATAGTGAATCTGACTGTGAATCTGTAAAGTCATATACAGTGTTATTATTGCTGATTTACAACCAAAAACATTTTGTTTATCTTAGAGCCAAACAGTGATTCTTTAACCTTTTTATTTAAGTAATCATCAACTAAGATAAACACCAAATTAGATAAGATCAATAAGATAAATTACCTTGAATGTCAGATTTAATCCATCATCATCATCAGCATATCTCAATCCACTACTGGACATAGGCGTCCCCCAGTGAGCGCCATCACGCCCTGTCCTCGGCTTGTCGCATCCAGCATCTGCCTGTAATCTTTTGCAAATCGTCATCCCTCCGTGCTGAAGGGCGTCCTACATTACGACCCTAGGACTCCGCTCCAGATTTCGCCTACTCCACCGGTTGTTGGTTCTTCGGCTGATATGCCCAGCTCATTGCCACTTCAGTGAGCTAAGCTTCTCTGTCAGATCATATCATTTCTGATCCTGTCCTTCTGAGAGACTGAGCATATCATTTAATCTATGTTCTTTGATAATGCTTGTCCAAAATAAAGTAATATAAAAACAACTATTGTACTTTTAAGTATTCACTATATATGTATTGTCTCATTTACCAATAAAACCAATTTCGCTTTTCCATTAAGGAGGCATAATCCAATCGTTTCCTCAGCAAACTTTAATGTGACACAATGGTCCCAAACAATTTCCATTTGACCAATGGAAACAATAGGATGTGAGCTGTAATCAATTGTGGAACAGTACAGAAACTGCTCAATTCAAATCACCATTAGGGGCATTTCTACTTGATTGTTAAAGACTATTTCGTTCTTGATCTGTGTGATGAGTTTCATGATTTGTCTTTGCCAACATACAATTACACGGGCTGCCTCCCTTTGGTCTTCTGTTTAAGAAGCATGATGTTGGGTCATAAGACCGCAGCGCTTTTCATGCAATTTCTTGATCTTCTTCAGTGGATTCATTAGCAATATTGTGAAACCTAATAGCATTATGGTTTTGCTGGGAAACATTAGGTAGTCTCAGTTGCAGCATTGTTTTATGGGACTAATCACACTCAAACCAAAGATTATATTTGTACTTAAACTACACTAAACAAACAATTCCACCTTTATATCACTTTTTATTTTACAGCAGTGTTTGTCAAAAATGACATTTTGGTAAGATATATAATAGTTTATTTGAGTTCGGTTGCATTTTTTCTTATTTTTTTTTCGATGTACTCATATGAATAGTTGTTATCCTATTCCAGATGAAGACAAATCCAAAAACATGAAAATCATAAAAATTGATCCAGCTATTCTTGAGTTGTAAACAATGTAATTAACATGACTTTGTTTTGTATATATATAGATGTTTAAAATTACAATGGAGAAGCTATAAATAATAAATACAATGGAGAAGCTATAAATAATAAAAATATTTTACTAGATGGTTGATTAATCTTATTATAGGCTTTTTGACAGACATTTACAATGGCTAAATTAATAAGTTTTATCTCCCCCAACCTGTATTACAGTAGTGTAATTCAGCAAATTCAATCACTCTCACTAGGCACTGGTGTTAAAATCCAAGCATGAACCACTAATTTGGAGGTTATGTTCATTCATAATTAAATTACATATCACTTGTCAATTTGTAACATTAAATATCACTAACAGTGACTGAAAATTAAATCATCGTAAGGAAAACTGCACAGCTTAATGAGTTTTCTCTACTATCCTTTAACATAGGTGAAGTCTCAGAACCTGCATTTGGCCAGTATAGCTTTACCATTCTCACTGCTTGTTGATCAAACCTATGTCTAACAGTGGAGCAATGAAAGGGTTGATGACAATTTTGTTCATGAAAAAAAAATCTACAGTAACAAGAGACTCGTTTTCAATGAATATATTCATGATACATATTATTGATTATTCCATTTTCTGAATTCATATTATTTCTAATATTCTTTTGATTTATAGGTCCTTAAAGAAGCATTCTTCGTTCATGCTGAAAAGGCAATGGCGGAGGCCAATAAAGCAAAGAAAGAAAGAGAGGAAAAAGATAGAAAATTAAAAGAAATTCAACAGAAAAAAGAACAGGAAAGACTTGCTAAAGATTTTGAACCAGCTAGTGTCGTAGAATTAACTGACCAGGAAGCTATTGCAATGCAAGAAGATATAGAAAAAGATAAGAAACGTAAGGGTATTATACCATTCCAACTCAAATATAGGAGATCATTAGGGTTAAAATGTATTTGAATACTTGAATTTTCTAAAAGATGGAATATTAAACAGCTTATGATGTTTATACTAATAAAACATAATCAATATATTCATGCCCCTGATCTATTAGCAGATTATGAGTAATCTATAACCTTAAGTAACACCAAATGTGCTTTTGAGTTGAGGAGTAACACAATTTTGTTGGTGATTTTACACTTTCGTTAAATGGAGTAGTAATTTTCTCATGCTTGGTTCAACTCAAACATTTGTTGTTGCAAATACATATGTTAGAATTATTGCCTTTTTTCTTCTTCCCTTTCCGATTTGCAGATGTACTTTACGATTGTGTCTTGGCAGAGTTACTTATTTCTGTGTTAATTTGTAGAGTAATAAAAGCCAATGTTTTTAACTTAATACTCATAACCCAAAAAAATATTGTAATTCTGATTTTCTGAGTGATTTTTGAGCATTAATTTGATTTTTTATTGGTTCAGCTTCTTGGTAATCTCATTATCAAAATTAATATTATTGGTAGTTATCACCTTGGACTGGAGGTTCTCCTACATATATACTCTTGAATGTCTTGAATTAATCTGAATGAATCTCTTGAATTAAGTATTTTGGTAATGTGTATTAAATTATTGACTGTAATTTTAATTGTAGCCTTCTGACTAGTTTCATCACAATAAGATAACATTATTTTCATACTCATAAGGATTTAAACGGTTTGCATGGCTATTTTAAAAGTTAATTATTGTTTGTGTAAAATGTAAATCCTTAAAATGATCCATTAGCACCTTTTTGTAATCTTAACATAACTTAAGACATCATTAACGAGTAAGAACATTTACAAAACTCAGTTTTTGATAAATATTGCCTGGTTTTTATAAATATGATTGCAATCATGATCAATATATCTCAGTTCACTGCTGTACATAGGTGTCCCCCAATCAGCGCCATCGCGCCTTGTCCTCGGCTTGTGACATCCAGCATCTGCCTGCAGCCTTTCACAGATTGTCATCTCACTGGGTCGAATATGATCATGTTTTGCAAATTTTGTACCGAGTTAATATATTAACTCTAAAACTATTTATGGATCACTCTTTCTCTAACATAAGCTTTAATGTTTATTTTTAATATTGTTAATTTCATGCTGTACATAATTAGCTTCAAAATCATGTTAATTTGGTATAGTCAGTTGTTATTGATCGAAAATAGTTCTTTTATCTTATTGGAAAAAGCAAACCAAGTAATAAGACTTGAGACAGAGCTGTTGCCTGCTTTCTTATTAGTATAAAAATCTTTACTAAGCAATGTAGCAGACTATGGTCCAGGTGTTCTCTATTTATAAGGGGATGGAAGCAAGGGTTACTATGTGATGAAGAGATCCATCTATAGCTCTACAGCAGTGTCAGTGTTAATTAAGATAAATATTTTTACATTTGACATTTTAGTGGTTGATGTGAAGTAATAATTTATTGTTCATGGTTCAGGACTTAAATGACTATTACCTTGATTTCTGCAAGCTAAGAATGAACTTGTACCCTTTCTCTGCACAATTCAACATCAATAGTTGTAAATTACAAACAATGATACAGAATTTGTCAATGTTGGGTGACCCTAATCAATATTTAAAAAAACAATACAGGTTATGATACAAATTTGTTGGTATCAATTGTTATTATTACCTAAATTATATAAGAATATTTTCTACAATGATATATGGAAAAACTATACAATTTTCTATAGCTTTCTGATTGAAAATGAGTATAATTTCAACAAAAACATAATATATTTTTATTATTATTTTATTATTTGTGTGTTAAAAGAAATTTAATTTTAAAGTTAGTGTAAATTTCATAACTTTATGCTAATGATTTTATAATTTTTTTACCTATTTAGAAGAGGAAAATGGCAATGGTGATGCATCGTCAGGTGACATTGAAACACCTGAAACACCAGATGATGATGATGATCCAAAGGAGAAGGGTAAATTGAAACCGAATGCTGGCAATGGTTGTGACTTAGAAAATTACAGGTGGACTCAGACTCTGGAAGAAATTGAGGTAAGCTATAATTTTGTTTACTTCTTCAACCTTAATATGCCTATGTAGAAACAAGTATGTTCTAGATAAAGAGTGAACCCTGGAATGTATTCATTGCTATTATTGGTACATGAGTTGCAGTCAAGTGAGAGGGTTGGATGATAATTATGGTAACATATATTGTATTTTAAGGCTATGTTTTTGGCTTTCTTACAGTTGGTGTTCAAGTGTAAATGTGATACTCTGATATTTTTTTGGCTTAATTTGTTAGTTTCTTTTATCTCGAGTATTGGATATCTTAAACCATTGGGATATTGGAATCATGCATAACAACATGAATAAGCACAACAAAAAAGAATTAATATCTGTATTATTATCACAGTTTCCAATGATATTACACTACTTAATCTTAATACATAGCGGTTCAATTAACACATGTTGAATATCTTATTTTGTAGAAATTTTATTAACACGTCTGACGAATTATTCTGCTTAATAAATATGATCATTGAGGCAAATATAATATAAAACCCTTTATATTATTACACCCATAACCACATAGAATAGTACAAGGTTAAGTATTTAAAAGTCTTTGATGGTTACATAGTCTTGTGACATTTACAAACAATCTTTGTGTATATAAAGTTTTTTCTAATTTTTCTGGTGAGGAATGTCATTTTTTTTATTTATACTGACTCACAAAATTAGGGTCTGAGGGGAGGGGGATCTATTCCATTATACTTTGGTTGGTTAAGTCATTTGTATGGAAAAGGAATGATTTAAGTTTATAAACTTAAATAACATGTTATGTATTAGAAAACAAAAAGAAGTAACTTTCGTGTATCGGAATGATTGCGTTGTACTATTATCTTCATCTATTAATATGTTTATGGTTTACATACTAAAGCAAGCTTTGTACAATTGTATTGTGTTCATTTTATAAATAGTGATTTGATTCATAATTGATTCTACAAAACAAACTTCGTAAGCAGATTTCTATAATTTAATATTAGAATACACATTGAGCACTAATTTAAATTATAAATAACATTTGCTATAATTTTTCCTATTTTTGCCTAATTCATAAATTATTGCACTTAATGTTAAAATTATAATCATATGTTGAAAATTCATTTCACTAATTATTTCCCTTAATTCTTATAAATATACTATTTATACCATGATAGTATCTAATTTAACACTTCTTGGTAATTGTATAAATAAATTATATTTTTTTAAAACCTATATAGACCCTTGACAATTGGATCTGCATTAAGGCACTTTGTAAACTGGGAATCTTTAATAATATGCATATTTTGTTTCAGTTTAAAAATGTTCATAATGACTATGTACATTGTATATGTACATACAGATTCACAACAAACATTTGTGTTACATAATAGTCATTTAAATGGACACATAATTTAGTGATATCTAGATTACACATAATTTATTCATGTGATTCTATATTTTGTAATGCCTCATACACAACAGAATGTGATATTGTCTACAAAATTTACCCATTAATTTTACAAATGCCAAAAGTATATTAGATAACAGAATAATTTGCTTTCGCTTCCTTTGTGTAAATCGGCGTGGTTCCAATTAAGATAATTTTTAAATAAAGTAGGCAGGCATTCAATGTGTGTCTTCAACTCCTTAAGAGTATTTGTACATTCCAGTCTCCTTACGCATTCGCACTGTAAAGCAAAAACATAGGTAAATATGAATTGAAATATGTGCGCTACAATAATAAACAACGGAAGAACTGATGTCAACCACTTAATAGGGAAATTTAGTTAATGAGTTGATGAAAAACTTTAGGAATAACACTCGGATATAAAGTATGAAAAATATTCAAGGTTGAACTCTTTGTCTATGGTTCGCTTGTAGAAATATGCATCTATTCTCATAGCTAAGCAAATATACATTATAGAATAGCAGGAATAGTGCAGTGGTAGCCTAGTGGTTAAGAATTTACCCTCTAACTCTGGGGTTGCTGGGTTCAAATCCATAGCGCGCACCTCTTTATAAAAGTGCGTTTTAAATTTAAATAACACTTGCTAATAACGGTGGCAGATTATGGCCTTAACCCTCTCTGTATGAGAGGCGATCCGTATTCCAACAGTGAAATGATAAATGGGTCGAATAAAAAAATAGCAGTGTTCCAATTCAAAGAGAGTGATAAATTCGGGCAAACGACGCCAATCGGATTCGGACCTTTCTAGAAGCAGCATACTGTATATGTATAAGTAGTCTCACTTAGTATGTACGTCAATACTATCTGATCGAATATAATAGAAAGGATTCCGAACTGCAATGCCCACATAACATCTGTGGAAAGTGGTGGTATTGGCACTTAAAGAGAAATATGGATACTCACTTTCAACAAAACATATGGCAGCTAGGATACACGCTGAAAACAAGATAGTCATAGATATGACGAGCACTGTAATCTGATGCGAGTGATTGCAACAGCACGACTTCGCCTCCTTGCTAGGCCGGTGTTTCGTAAAACCGTTCACTACTGTAAAATGCGTGGAGCTCGCAATAGATGTCGTGTCCTGTCTGGGGTCCGAGCCTCGCTTGACGTCTTGCCAGAATGTGTCTGCAGTCTCACGACTTTCTTCCGGTATAGACACCACCGTATTGGTGACACCAGATTTACGGCCATAGTTTACTCCGTTTTGACGGACTTCGTGCGCTCTTTGATCATTTTTATTATTCATTTGCACCAGCTGTGCAGCGCTCAGTAGTAGCGATCCTGAAGACACGCTCTGAAACATCAAATAAAGTCATTGTTTCATTATTTATACATGTATATATTAATTGTTTCCTATGTCACTAGTAATGTAATTCTCATCCTTGAATAGAATAGTATGGTAAATTGAATTGTTGATAAATAATCAATTAGGTACCAACTACCTATTATAAATAATATTACAGCGTTCCTTTTACGTTATTAGCGTAACATTCCGGATATAAATGAAGCGCTAATAGCTGCCAGAGGCCTTGCTGAAAAAGTGTACGGATATTGTTTTTATCGCTAAACGTTAATGGATACGTCACGTTGCGTTCGCGGCACGTACGTTTGTTCCTCGCTCGGACATCCCCCGACACATTGTTAGACTGGCGGTAACAAAGGAAGTGATAAAACATAATCGGATATGCAGAATTTTAGGTTTCAGTCTTAAATAATATTTCAAATAGTTGTATTGGCTTAAATTATGCGCAATTAATTTTATCTCAATATTTATATTACAAGGTTTATATTACAATATTTATATTGCAATATTTGTATTACAATATTTATATTGGAAGGTGCTATGTGGTAGCTGTAGCTGCCACACATCCCCGATCTTAAATCGGATTGAAGTTTTACGCTAAATTCGTACGTTTGGTGTAAACGTGTGTGATTAATAATCGATTCTATTGTTAGAGCTGTGAATCATTGCACCTACCAACATCTAAAATTACCCAATTTATCACTGGTTTAGAATGTTGTGTTCAAAGCCATATGCGGATTCTGTACCGGATGCTATGAGTATTAATGAGATGATTAAACTCTCCTTGGTATTAGATATATTTAATTTGCTTTAATGTTAAAACTCTCAGGTATGGTTAAATTTGATATTGGCTACAGTCTAGATATCAAAAATAAATATGTAATTTGTTATAAACAAATTTCTACCTCTGAGTTGCTTAAATTGACATTTCCGATAAAGTAGTCGTCCCTGATCTTCAACAATTTAAAATGATGAACTTAGAGATAGTACTGAGTATTTAGTTAAGATATTATCATATCAAAATTTTCTCTATATAATTGCTGAAATAAAATATCGTAATTAAATGTCGTCAATATAGAATTATTTATATTATTTACTGTTCTAATATAACGTATTCTAATCGTGCCTGTTTTATGTAAAATTCGAAGCTTTTTTCTGTTAACCGCTTCCCAAGTGTAAAGGTAATAAGCCTCCATCGCTCGTTGATTATCCGTAATAAACAATCACAAGAGATGTCGTTAGTGGTATATCAAATAGCGATTAACTTACGTGGGTGCTGTGATTGCTTGAAGAGCCTTGGCTGGAGGCGGAACCGCCGCGGGAGCGCGCGTCGCTGACGCTGCCCGCCGCACTGTTGGCGAGCGACGGCCGCGGTATGTGCCACTCGTGTGTCCTGACCTGAAATACGTTTGAATGAATGAGAATGACACCAAATTTCGAAACAAATCTTATTGTTATCGAAGTTTTTAGTCCGTGGTTATACTGCAATAACCAATCGACAGGGATTGTCTATGATACATTATCATCATATTCATTACCACTTCAAAAATAATTAACCCATGACTTAATAAATTTTTAATGTAAATATGTGGTACAAACTTAAGTTTCCATTCTAAAATAGATTCCATTGCATTACATCGGCAATATTTTTAAATTTAATTTTACTTTTTACGTTAATTTGAAACGAAACAGAACGTTAAAAATTACATTGTGCGCTGTTAATGTCTTCGCGGCATTTAATTACACTGCATTATAGCAACTAAATAAAATTATCTTTACCGAGTGCGGGTATCCAGAAGCGAATGCTGTTGTTTATTTGTTGCCTGGTTGCAGCATTTTTTTTATTAATAACAATAATATTGCAATAAGCAAACCATTCTTGCAAGGAACCTATTTGTTATACATAAAATAGGTACTGCTAGCAGTGAATATGTAGGCAAATGAAATAATGTGAACGGCTCACGGCTGCTGAGAATAAACAAAATTCACAAATTCGTGCGAAATTCTAGTTATTATTGGACATCGTGTTTCTTTTAACGTAACACAAATAGCATTATCATCACTGACACCCAATACATGATTAACACGATCCCGTGTACTTTAGGCATTTGTGTTATTAGACACGTAACATATATTTTTCGCTCCTAACGTATATTGAAGTGTTTTGAGAGCAACATCAAATAGACAGAAACCATAATGTCACGTGGTGCAGCTCATAGTCATAGTGTCTATTTCGCCTCTGTACTGGCATTGTCGATAATGTTCCATCATTTTAATTTTTGGGTCAAGTTGTGTTCGGAGTGCGATTGATTTTGTCAGATGCGGTGTTCAAGGTTCGCGTTCTCTTTATCTGCGCTCTTGTTTCGCCGGCCTCTGGCGCAATAAATCTTAGTTTTGCTTTCGGCCTCACGGTCCTCTTTGTTACTTTGATAACGTGAATGATAAGCTTATAGGTAGCTACAGTAATAACGCTTTTCTTTTATGGCGATAACAAGGTTAACGGTCCAACGTGTTCTATTGTGATATTTTTCATATTCGTGAGCAGCGCAGGATTACTAGTCCGTTTGAATGATTTTTAAACTATTTATATGCAGTTGCATAGTGCAGAATTGTAATAGAGCCTCGGTGGGTGCATGTTGCAAAATATTTGCATGAATGTAAAGTAACCGGTTTCATTCTTGGCGTCACCATGGTAACGTTACAGAACAGCCTGTACGAGTTTTGTGTGCTTTCGCTATTTGTACGAGCAGAATGTTAATAGCAGTATCACAATAAAACAGTAACGACAAGTTATACCATTAATTACATTATTATCGAAACACTGCCTCGTTGATCGAGTGCTTGCAAGCGCGACTGTGTAGTAGTGACTGGGAATCTGGAATTGTGCTCGGTGTATGGCTATAGGCTCACCACCTATTCCATGGGACTTAAACGTAACTGGTGAAACGGGAGAGTATACTACACTCCCACGTCTCAGCAGTTACGTTTAACGATAACACGATAACAGGCGTGATGTTACGTTAATACAAATCGTGGCAAGATTTGATGAGTATTTAATTAAGGAGCGTTTCAACGTAATAAGTAGTCAATGAACCATATTAAATGTTATATGTACTTTGCTTTCCATTAACAATCATTCTATAATAAACTAAGTAGACAGGACACGTGGTCGACAATAGAAGCGTACCTACACCTACATCATTCAGAATTTAATTGCTATTACACGTTGCGCGAACACGTTGAAAGACACATTGTTAAGCCGAGATACATGTATAGGTATAAGTTAATAAACGTCTTCATATTATTTTA
>DWFT01000590.1:0-11346 GCA_018246795.1 Microceris patrobas patrobas
TCGTCTGTTATAGCAGGGTGTACCACGTGCAGGTGAGGTTGGCTTGGGTTCCCGAGATGGTGGTTGGAACCCCTTACCCCCCTTACATATTATTTGGACGTATGTTAATCCTGTACAGGAAAATGTATCTAAACTAATTGAAGCTCTTTTTTATCTTAATAGTCATATTTTTTGTATCAAATATAAACAATGTTGTTAATACTCATCATTTATAACCCTGCTTCCAGTTAGATGAATATAGAATCTATTCAGTTGAGTTTAACAACTCTGAATAATTGCAAGTACATATTTGCCGTAATTGTCTCTGTTCGCCAAGATACTTTGCGAGTGTTATTACAGTTTGTAGTGCTGGGTCAATACCTAGTGAGGCAGAATAATTAGTTGCTAATAACTTGCTCACCATGAACTGAGATTATAACAATAAATGGTACAAAACCATTTGTTTAATTAATAACTAAGTATCTGTTAAACATAATTTCATTCGCCCGTAACACTCCGATTGCTCTACATTTCTCTGTCTCTTTCCACTATTTGAAAGGCTTATATTAATGTTTTGTCGAATTCATTTCAAAAAAATTTACGTGATAACCAACTGACGGATAAAATTACCTTGTCCTTATTTATACATAAATATTAATATAGATCTAATCTTGGAGCGTGGAAAAAACAAATGTAGAATATTATGTTGATGCTTGGTATTTCCTCTGAATTAGGTATGTACGAGTACGTAACAGAGACGAATAAGTCGACCTGGTGTCGCATTACTACGATTTTTTGTTTCCCCATCTTATTTTGTCTTTTAGTAAGTTTTTAGTTTCTAATACAGATGTGGATGGGTGCCGCCATTATTATCAAAGGGGTGAAACTAACACACTATGATGCTAATTAATAAAATGGTTTGGTACAAATAAGTACCAATGCACGTTTACACGCAAGTATTTAAAATTTGACATTTATGTTACGTCAATTAGGTTAATGTCAAATTGGAATAGCGCGGGTAGTTGGATACGTTAATTCAAACAGTGACATTTAAGAATTATGTCTTAACTTAACATTTCTGTATATTTTCTTTCATAACAGGGTGCGCAAGTACATCCTTTTATACTATCCAGGTAGTACCAGACTTAATGCTGTACACTTTTATACAAATTTACACGTTACGAGGACAATTATCTAATTTTAAATGAGAACTATACGATATATAGATAGTGCGTACATTGTCTGTTCATTTGTACACATATATGTATTTATGTAGTTACGTGCACAAAGAGTGTTGACCCACATAATTTATATAGGTGCGGGGCCACAATGCGAGCGACATCAATCGCTGACCTTCACGAGGTGGTCTGGCGTGAGTCCAGAGCGAGGCGCCCCTGTGTTTGTGTACTCCGCTAGTGGTGAGGAAGATTCCCTTATCGGGGTCTGTATAACGCGGTGTAAGGAGCTTGAAGACTGTGAAGCTGTTGTGGTTACATACTCCAAGGGTAGCTGTCATGGCGTCGCCGATTCCTCTAACGTTCAACTTAAAACAGACAATGATGCTGCATACTTCAAGAAAACGTGTTTGCAATGTAAGATTTGATTTATCCTATTACTAAATGAAACACTAATAAAAAAAATGACAAATCTTGAAATTACATGATAAGTATCATAAAATTTGTTTTAATTTCAGTGCCTGACGATTGCAAAAATCGATGGTGGGCTTTGGATAGCACTCCTGGGTACTATTTGAACTCTGAGAGCAGCAATGTGAAAGTGATTCTTAATAAAACACTACAAGAGTGCTATGAGGCGGTCAGTTCCAACACTGATAAACAAAAGTATCGGTAAGTACACGCGTATCTACATAAATATTTTTAAAGCATAACTTGGAAATAGGAAAACGAGTGCAACACTAAAAACTAAATAGTAAAGAAAATGAGTATGCAAGAAAACGTGACAATAAAAATGTTACTATGATAACATTGCAAAGCACTGTAAGTGCAAAGTAAATATTGATAAACCAGATTATTAACGTTATATTAGAATCTAAATCCCAATAAGAAAAAATTACATTGATAATTACAACTGACATACATATTTTTAATAAAAAAAAAACTCAATGTCTTTTTTAATTTACAAACAGCCAGTCTGTTCGCTAGATTGATTTCAATAAAACCTTCACAGTAGACTTGTTGCTTTATCTCCAATACTTCAACCATAAAATGATGACTAAATCAGTAAAGTAACAATATGTTTTAATTTTACATTTTAATTCACGGTGTTACTAACAACGGTGTAACAAATAACGGTGCCAAAAATACATTTTTATAAACACTTAATTTCAAAAAACGAGGACGTTTAAAAAAAGGCTAGGTCTGGTAAGTTTAATAGACCAGCATGTATGATGATTGAAGAAAAAGCAAAACACAGCTAAAACTCTTACTGTCTGTTTACTTCTAAAGGAATTAAGCGTGACAATACATATTTAAACTTTCGTTACAGATCGGCGCAGTGGATACTGCCAGATAATTCATTGGGTTTATTTAGCTTATCGAAAATTGTATTAGGAAACTGTATTGTTAACGCTGAAGACAAGTTCACCGAGCCAGAATCTTATCGTGTCTCTAACTACTATACTTTCTATGTGGAAAACCAATGCCAACATGATTGTAAGTTAAAATGTTAAGCGGCCTTACTACTAACAAAGTAAGCTCTGTAGCTTACAGGAACAATGTTGAGTATATTCGAAAAGGAAGATTCTAGAACGAACATCACGTTGAATAAATCTGTTATACGTGCAAAATACAGGTTCGTAGCTAGGCCACTTGTAGATGGAACTAGCTCACTCCTTAGGAATATCAACGCGTCTGTTGCCTACTTCAAATGTAAATACTGATACTAATATTAATCAACTGATACTAATCACATTAATTGCAATTACTGTAACATTATTAGGTATAATAATAGACAGTCCCACTCCTGTAATCCTGTTGGAGATTAGTCAGAAAGTACAGGTTATTTGTTGACTCCTTTATTCCTTATTTCACATCAAAAGTATAATAATGTCTTGCGTGACATAAATACAACTATGTATACTGATATACATAGATGTTATTTACTGTTGCTTTACAAAATGCGCTAATCACAGTGGAGATGGTTTCCAAAAGTTCATTTATTTGATATTATGGGTTTTACGTTTTGGAATATGACTTGCGTATTAGATTAATTCGCTGAAATATTCAAAGTACATGTTCATATACATGAAATTAATTTGAGTTTCCCTTGCAGATCCTAAAAAGATTGATCGATGTTCATATGAAGAATATTACAATCAGACTTTAAAACATGTGGATATAACATTCAGTAATGCCACTAAGGATGAGGTAATTCGTAAAATTCATTTTTTTAATTAGATAAACGCCTAAAATTTTAGGTGAATTAAAAAAATAAATATTTCTATAAGAAACTTTAAAACACTTTCTCTGCGCAATTTTAAGATTTTCAGAGGTACACGTTTGTGCCTTCCGTTTGCTTATTTTCTTTTATATTTACAGCTTATTATGTGTGCGTAACGTAAAAAATCATAAATACATAGACAAATATTAAAATTAGAATGTGACAAATGTTGGAATTTACACAGTGCAAATCGTCATGTGAGTTGGAGAGCCGGTTCGTCTGTCGTGGGTTCACGTGGACCGCGAAACCCAAGAGTAGTGGAGTTCGAGGGCTCTGCGACCTGCACAGCGAGGATCTAATCACAGTGGGCTCCTGGTTGTTACGTCGTGTGTCCACTGCCACGTATTATAGACGGGTTATTTGCCTAAATAGTAAGTTCCGTAAAATAAGATTAAATTGTTATTAAAAGCAGAAATACAGGATATTTGAAGGAGAAATACTGGTTTCGTAGGAAAAAGAGCTTAAGGAAAAATTGTGTACTCGTATTGTACTGCACCTATAGTAGATTTTAAAAGTCACCCTATTTACTTGGCGACTATGTGCACAAAATATGAAAGAACATGTGTGTATCAGTTCCGACCTACTACGTCTGGAGTGTACTAAGGAGTAAAGCAGTACCTACTTAAGGAAGTACGATTATCGATTATGATTAAAATGTCGAAGTACGATTGAATAAAAACTATAAATAATTATATGTATATAAACAATTAGGGTTTTTTTTTATTTTTCTACAAATACATTACAATTGAAAACCTTAAACACAATATGTTAACGAAATAAAGATTTCATCTGCAGTTAAATGTCTGCTTTACTATTTAATATGATCAAATATTTTTAAATGTCTGTTACAACTTCCAGTAAGCATCGAGTGCGAAGCGTCAGATATGGTAGTGACGTACTGGCCGCGCGGCGTGTTCCGCGGACGCGTGTACGTGCCGGGACGGTCAGAAAAGTGCTCAGCGCGGCAGGCCACGCCCACCGAGCCCGTGCGCCTGAGGCTCCCACTTTATGGGGACTGTGACGTCAATTTCGCCTATGCCATCACGAAAGGACCGAACGGAGTCGTTAACAGGTGGCGTTCAATTGATGTTTTTGTTATGGTGTTTTTATTACGATAACCATTAGAATATTACGTAAACCTTCATTTTTGTTCATAAATGTAATTTAAAATATCTGCTTTTTATTACTATGTATTACGTTTATGCATGTAGTTGTTATAGCTATTTTAATAAATAAATCATCGACCTGTTT
This sequence comes from Microceris patrobas patrobas, assembly GCA_018246795.1. Lineage (NCBI taxonomy): Eukaryota > Metazoa > Arthropoda > Insecta > Lepidoptera > Hesperiidae > Microceris > Microceris patrobas. The sequence continues at coordinate 4,690 of DWFT01000590.1, forward strand.
TAGTCCGCTGCTGGACATAGGCTAAGGGGTTTTCAGCCATACACCTCACGCTGGAAGTGCGGGTCTTTTTAACGTTCAAATGATTGGTTGCATTTATACTGTACTGTATTATTTTAATAGTTCACTTTGATAAACGGCTGAGGTTAATTGCATTGAACTACCGCACTGTTTTAAGGTCGATTTGTAATATAACCACAAGCTTGTTTAAAAATTGCTACTTAATATCGTTTGCACAACCTTAACTTACATATTCGATTACAGGTTTCGCATACTTCAAATTTTTCTTATATGCACTTTAATACTATTGGATCATTGTAATATTTAAAGACACTATTCAATTAGTGTATCTTGAACAGGAAGGCATAGACACTAGGCTGATGATATCATTTGTTGTTTCGGCAGAACAATGGCCTACGCTATGCTGATGATCCAGAATAATCCAATCATCCAGACGGCCGGCGACCGTTGGGTGCGGGTCGGTTGCTCGCCGGGCGCGCCTCCCCGCGAGTACACCAAGGTCGACGCGACAGTCTCTGTTCATGACTCCGGGTAAGCAGTATCTTACTTATTTGTTATACCTACATGTTAAAAATAAAGAGGCAAGCAATTACCATTAAAAGTTTTAGAAAAAACACCAATCATTAGAATTCATAGACATAATAAGTATATAAATAGGGACACTAGGAACGAAAATATAACTACATGAATAGGCACGACAAAGAAGATGAAAGGTCTAATCGAATCTACATTTTTGTATTGAACTGTCTTGAGTTAATGAGAATTGTTTCTATCTAATTCCAGTTTCATAAAATTTTGAACTGCTTTGTTGGTCGAGTGGTTGCAAGTGCGACTGCTGATCGGAGGTCCTGGGTTCAAATCCTGGGTCGGATACTATTGGATTTTTCTAATTTAGAATTTCTCGTAGGGACTCGGTATCTAGGTCCGTGCCCGGTATATGGCAATGGGCTCACCACCTATTTCCCATTGTGGGACTTAAACGTAACTGGTGAAACGTGGGGGTATACTACACTCCTCTGCCTACCCCTTCAGGAATTACAGGCGTGAATATGTGTTTTAATTTATCAAATCCTATTAAATAAAGCACCTTGCAATTTAAACGAACTATATAATATAATGCCCAGCGTGGAGATTACGGGCATAAACCCCCTTTTGGCGAGGCCTATGTCCAGCAGTGGACTGAGATAGGCTGATGATGATGATGATGATGATATAAATAAAAATAAATTAAAGCTCTAGATACGTAATAGTTAACAAGACAAAATAGGATTGAGGTTCCTCAAAACAAAATCAGCTATTTTGCGTCTGTAACACATAATTTTTATACATATTTATACACTTTGTTTGAAAAAATATCTACTAACGACAACATTTCCCTTATATTATTGTTCGAATTAAAATAATATCGATGAGATGAGACTTTGTTTACGTGATGGCGTGATGTGACTTTTGTACGTTATTGTTTTAACTTTTGCGTTTTTTTGTTTATTTATTTAGGAAACAAGCAATACTTATGTCGAAAAATAACAACACTAACAAACGTATAAGATATTCCACATATTATTATGAAACTATATAAACTATAAGTCTGCGCAGATGCTAAACATTTTATTAGATTGATTGTAGATCAATATATACAAATATCTATATGCACCTCAATAATTCGTTTGAAATTTAAATTAATTTATTGCATGCAATAATATTGTTTACTTTCAATAATTTATTACTATTTGAAGTAATTGTACATAAATAACAAATTCTTATACGATGGAAATACTCACATTCTTGAGATAATAATGTCCTTTACGAAGCCTTCGACTTGCATTTTGCTTGAAGGCCGAGAAATGGAATTATGTAACTATTATAAATGCAACATTAAACTATCACTAGTGGGATAGTCTTCTATCTCTCACGTACATGCATTGTGTAAAATCTTTATACATTTAGTAAATTATCCATCCTCTCCCGTATAAGCTCTGTGTATAGATAAGTCGTTTAATATTAAAATGAACTCGGCGCTGCAAATTTTATCAAACAACTCGTTTAATATAATGGAAATTCAGCACGGTACTGGATTTTTCCTTACATTCAAATACAAGCTTTATTCCTAAGTAGGAAGGATGACAGTGGTGTCGGTATAAGTCATGTTCCGTCGAAGCAGGAAACCTACAAAATTCCGTATGTAAACGCATCTGCATACACAAGGCTGGAACTTTATTAAACGAAATAATGTAGTGAATACGCGGGCTCGCTCCGGCATAATGAGCAATCCCGTAGTGCGCTACGGCGTAGCGTTACGCCGGCCCTACGCCGGAGCGCCAGTCGCGACGGACGCCGCGCCGCGAGCGCCCGCTACGCGCATTATGCCCGCACTCCGTACCAATTATTTCAATTAAATTGGAGCCGATGTTACGTGTTTCTGGATACGATTACTGCTTAACGCAAAATTAAACGCGTGCTTAATTCACTTTTGTGCATTCAATTAGTGATTATTAAAGTTACTCGACAGTGTTGTTCTATGTTCGTCGTTTTTTAATAGGGAAATCTTATCTTCGAGTTAATTAGAAGTGGTAAATTAAATGATCGAGATGAAAAGGATTTGTCACCTCATCTTCCGGCTGCTGTTTCTCCTTGACGGTAAGTCTTTTAATTCAAACATAAGATGTAATGAGAGGAAATTTTTAATTTAAACTTTTCCTGGAAATTTTTCAGTTTTCACAAGTTTATGCTTATTTAATTAAAGAGTTTACCGAGAATGATGTTCCAATTAAGTTAGTAAATAGGTGTAATACAAGTGCTTAAATAATGAAGTGGAAAGGAAGAGGTATTATGAAAACGGTAACTCAATTATTTACGTTGGGGATTTATTAATAAACAGATACTACTTTTCAATTTGTAATATCCGTAACAGCGATTTAATTTAAAATAACCACGCGCGAATAAGCCTATAACACACATGATATTAAATTAATGATGGTTTGCAAATTTTAATTGAACATACAATTTTATCCTCAAGTACTTTTTAATTGCATACATGAAAAATATTTCATAATATTAAACATTATTAATGATACTCGTATAAAATCCTTCGCTATCAATATCGAGAGTGGAATCCGAAATTGGATATGCCGTATCAAAATATGGGCTATTTATTTAGCTGATGGCACAAATGATCCGCGGATAATTTATTACGTTTTAATTTCCTGCCAAAGCCGCGAGCGCTGACAGTGTTCCTATTTCGTATTATCCACGTCGCATGTTTGACCAAGCCATAAAGCAACGTAAACAGATACAAATCTTTTACGATATAGTAATGAAATTTTTTATTTAACGATCAGCATACTACATATTTAAATAAATACTTAGTAGTATTATGTACTAAGAAATATACTCTAATAATTATATAGATGTGTATATTCAGGTCCCTTACGGGATAGGCAGAGAGTACAGGGAGATACATATCTCTATTCTTTCAGACCTGCCGTGTTTCTTTCACATTTATCACTCTCTTCATGCATATAGAAAATAGTTTCTGTTATATCTGCAATATTCTAAATACGAGTATATCTGTGTGTATGTATCAAAACAACAAGTATTCCATTATCTACTTACGGTGTGCTATAATCTTAATTGATTTATATTTCGACGATTCTAAAGCGGTTAATGACTTAATTTTTATTTATTAAAATTATGTAACTTCATTGTTATCCTTGAAATAATTAACAATATTATTAACAACTTCGTTATGTAACACGTTAGTGTCAGTGTGTAAGGCACATAACAAATACCGAGAGCCGGTTGCACGACGGAGTCAGAAAAACCAATCTTCGCGACATCTGACCACCGTATTGTTGGTTGTGTTCAAATGTTCATTTCGTTATGACAGCCCATTTACGTCGGCACAATGCGAACAGACGCGGCGCCTGTCACGTCCTGGTGACACCATGTTTCTGTTTCATTGCATATGAGTATATAAATATGTCATGCTTTTTTGTGAGACGTGAACTTATTTTCATTACGTGTGAATTTCTTTTTCGTGACGTGTGAACTTGTTATTACTTGAAAATCGTCGAGTGAACTATTTCTTACCGAATAAAGAAGTGAAGTGATTCGTTAATAAATTGTTTTTATAATGGAAAACTAGTTTATTTTAAGATGTAGAGCTACACTGCTTTACTTTGACTTTAACCTTTCACTACCGAGGCCGAAGTACTAAATTACTGGCGTCTACATGGTTCCTACTAAATTAGGTATTTATAAAGGTGACTTGCTATAACATTATAGGAAAAAAAAGAAAAAAATTGCACGTTTATCTGTAGTACGGGGTCTAGAATATTCTGGATTTAATAGGAACTTGTCAAACAATAAAAGAGATTGATAAAATACTACTAAGTAACAATACTCCTTCGTTAGGACCCAAAACATATGGTACTTTTAGAAAAATGTGTAAAAAGGGGAGAGGTCTTGGAATTTAATGCCGAGTAGAGTATTATTGGATTTCTTATCTTAGATATTCTAGTAGATGTATCTAGTAGTGGCTCAGAGTCTGAAACTGTGCTCGCTGTATGGCAAAAGACTTACCCCCTATACCATGGGACGTAAAACGTAAGTGGTGGAACGAAGGAATGCAGTATTCTCTGCCTACTCCTTCGGGGATTAAACATTACCCCTGTAACTTTTTACGTTTAAATACCTATAATAGTGTGATTATATTTATGTAAATATTAAAACAATTTTTTTCTGTTACTGTACTAAAAACTTAGAGGCGACTGTGACTTAGAGGCGACGAGTTGTATCTGTCACAACAAAGACCAAGAGATGAAAATGACATCAAAGAATATGCCGCTTACTGAGAGTCCAGTTGACGGGTTTCACTTCAGAATAGTAAGAAAAAGAAGTTTTAATTTATTAAGCTTCTAATACTCACCTTCGAACAAGTTTCGTTGTCGAATATTTCGTTGTTTTCTATATTTTGTTTTTTTCCATATTATGATTTAGCCAAGTATGTAAAGTTAATGGTTTCATTTTGGATTTGTAGGTATACATAACATTATGCATAAAGAAGGAACTTTATCATAACATACGTACTCGTACTTTGCTTTCGTTTATATATAAATACTTCATGATGAGAATTTATTCAGTCTCAGTTTAACTCCCTATAATGGTCATTATTATCACCTTGGTGATATGAAGATGATTATAATGATGGTTTTGTCCAATTTAACTCCCTTACACGGAGCCGACCGGAGAATCTTATCGCTTAGTTTCAAATCAGAAATTTATGTTATTGGCATGCGTGTATGAGAAGATCAAGCCATCGACAGGTTACCATCCTTATCTGGTGGAAATTTCTATAGCCAGAACGAAACGTTTTGGTTCCACTTATTTTATCCAGGCGGCCAAGGAATGGTAAACCCTGCTGGCGTCTGTTTTTCCGGACACATATAGGTGAATAGGCTCTTCCTAGACATGCGTGCTCCATATTAGCACGCATCCGCGCTTTCCATCAGGCGGGATCGCAGCCAAACGCTAGCCTATCATGTGATAAAAAAGAAGAATGATGAATATGTAAGAAACACATTAAATCAGTAATGCTAGTGATATTTGGTATAGTACTCTTCGCCTACCCCGTAAGAAACCTGGTATCATGATGAAAAAAAAGCAAATATAATAATACATCTTATTCATTATAAGATAATTTCAGGTTGAACTACGATCATGCCTGGTCGAAAGCGCAACCGCATCTAAGATGGACAGCGTAGCCTAGGAACAGCCTTTTCACTGTTGCTCCCATACTAGTCAATGGCCGAACTTCATGAGTATTTTGATGTCCGCCGACAGGCAGCAGCGTCGGCGGTGCGAAAAGCTGTGCCCTGCGATCTCCAACCCGCATGCTCAGTGTGGACATTACGGGCATAAACTCCCTTTTGGGGGAGGCCTATGTCTAGCAGTGGACTGAGATAGGCTGATCATGATGAAGGGCGACCGCTTTATTTGCGTTTAACGTACACGAGTTTTCGTTGGTATATTCAAATTTGAAGGACGTCAGTAGACATACGAGTACAATATGTATCAAGTTCTCATTCGAAGCGATTCTTCGGATCAACTGAGATAGCTAGAACGTAGACATTTTGCTGGAAATGTAAGAAATAATGTAAGAAATAGTGTCGTGTTTGCATTACTTGCGTCCCGTTACGTTTCAGAAGCGCGGGAAGGTGGAGGAGGGGGCACGTGCTCGGAATGCCTGCTTTCTAGATCCATATTTTCACTTGAGGATGCTACTTACAGAGGTTCATTCAGAAAAAACTATTTTAAGAGTACTGTGGCAGTGACCAGGGCTGTTTAATTATGTAACATTGTTTGTGAAACAGTTATGTTGTAGACTAGGTGTACAGCTTCCGACAAGAATCGGACAATTACTAATAAATGCAAGCAAGAAAGTAAACTCAAATGATAAGTAATCTTGATATTATTAATGATTAGAAGAATTCGCTAAATCTACTAAGTGAGAGATATTTTTTTATATAACTGCGACTTTTAATATAACTATTTGTGCTGTTACGTAGCAGGTATTTTGTACTCCATGATTTCATTAAATACACATGATTTCATTAAGTACAAATTAAATACACTTACACA